>JAQZBX010049555.1:0-19898 GCA_029593785.1 Cabassous unicinctus
TCTGATTTGAAATTTTTTTTTTATATAAACATTTAGAGCTATGAATTTCCCTTTCAGCACTGCCTTCATTGCATCCCATAAATTTTGGTATGTTGTATGTTCATTTTTATCTACCTCAGTAAATTTCCTAATTTCACTTCTAATTTCCTCATTAACCCACTGGTTGTTTAAGAGTATGTTATTTAATTTTCACGTATTTGTGCATTTTCCCTTTCTCGTTCTGTTAATCATTTCTAGCTTCATTCTTTTTTGGTCAGAGAATATACATTTAATCATTTCAGTATTTTTTTAATATATTGAGATTTGTTTTGTGACCTAACATATGGTCTATCCTGGAATATGATCATGTTTACTTGTGAAGAATATGTATTCTCTTTTTGTTGGGTATAGTGTTCTATATGTCTGTTATATCTAGTTGGTTTAGTGTATCATTCATGTCCTATACTTCATTATTGATCTTCTGACTAGAATTTCTATTCATTATTGAGAATGGTGTGTTAAAGTCTCCTACAGTTAATGTAGAATCATTATTTTCTCCTGTCAATCAATATTTTTCTTCGTATACTTTGGGGATTTGCTATAAAATGCATATACATTTATAATTGTTACATCTTCCTGTGAATTGTCCTCTTAATCGATATGTAATATAATGACCATCTTTGTCTCTCTTAACTGTTTTTGACTTAAAGTTTATCTTATCTAATATTAGTATAGCTATCCAACCTCTCTTTTGCTTACTACTTGCTTGTTATATTTTTTCCATCCTTTAACCATCAACCTACTTCTATCTTTGACTTTAAGATGAGTCTTGCAGACAATGTGTAGTTGGGCCATGCTTTCTTATCCATTCTGCCAATCCTTGCCTTTTGATTGGAGAGTTTAATCCATTGACATTTAAAGTCACTGCTGATAGTAAAGGTCTTTTTTCTGCCCTTTTTCTATTTAGCCTTCTTAAGTCTTATCCTTTTTGACCCTAACTTCAGTTAAAGCTTACTTCTATATATATTTGCTTTCTTGTGTTGTACCATATTGAGAGCCTTCTCATTTCTATCTGGATATATTTTTCATTGGTTTTCCTTGTGTTTACCATAGGATTAGCGTTTAACATCCTGAATATATAACAATTATATTTTGTTTGATACCAACTTAAGTAGTATGTACATATACTTTTCCTATGTTTCTTTGTCCCTCCACCATTTTTTTGTACTTTTTACCACTTATATCATTGTACATTATGTATACAAAAATATAGATTTATCATTACCTTTTATACATTTGCAATTTATCAACTGTAGGAAGAAATGGAATTACATACCAAACAATACAATACTACTGGCTTTTGTAATTACTCAAATGGTTATCTTACTGTAGGTCTTTATTTCTTTATGCTGCTTTGAACCCCTGTCTATTGTCCTTTCCTTTCAATCTGAAGAACTCCCTTTAGTATTGCTTGTAGGGCAGGTCTAGTAGTGATGTACTCAGCTTTTGTTTATCTGAGAATGTGTTAATCTTGCCCTCATTTTTGAAAGAGTGTCTTACTGGATATAAAATTCTTGGTTGGCAGTTGTTTTCCTTCAGTGCTTTAAGTATTTCAACCCACTACCTTCTTGTCTCCATGGTTTCTGAGGAGAAATAAGTACTCAATCTTCAGGGGATTCTACTGGATGTAATACATTGCTTTTCTCTTACAGCTTTCAGAACTCTCTCCTTGTCTTTTGCATTTGGTAGTGTAATCACTATATGATGGGGTGTATTTTTCTTCTTGATCATCCTGTTTATTGGTTTCTAAGTTTTTTTGGATGTGCATATTCATGTCTTTTGCTAAGCTTGGGATGTTCTCTGTCATTATTTCTTTGACTATTCCTTCTGCCCTTTTCTCTCTTTCTTCTCCTTCTGGGACTCATATAACACATATATTGGAGCACTTGATTGTGTCTCATAGCTGTCTTAGACTATTTTTGTTTTTAATAGTTCTTTTTTCTTCCTGCTCCTCAGCCTGACTCATTTCAAGTGTCTTGTCTTCAAGTTCACTGATTATTTCTTCTCCTATATCCAATCTGCTCTTGAAACCCTCCTGGGCATTTTTTTTTTTTTCCATTTCAGTTTTTGTGGTCTTCAACTCTAATAGTTCTGTTTGCTTCCTTTTTTAAAATTTCTATCTCTTTGCTTAGACTCTCATAGTGCTCATTCATTGTTTTCCTGATATCCTGTAGTTCTTTCTCTGTACTTTCCTTTATCTCCTTAAGCAGTGTTATGATCATTTTTTTAAAAGACTTTGTTCGGTATGTCCACATTCTCATCTTCTTTGGTGTTTTCTGTATTTTTATCTTCTTCCTTTGGATGGGCCATCATTTGCTGTTTCTTTGTATTATACTCTTGTTGCACACTGTAAATTCTAGTATTTTAAAATGTTAACTCTGTGATTTAATCCCTGGGATGTCTGTTTCCTGGTTTTGTAGCCAGCTAGTGATAAGACAGACATTTTCTTGAACTTCAGCCCTCCTGTAAGGAAGATCTATCCAAGGAAAGTGGTTTTCCCTTTCTTACTGGGCTTCTGTCCTGTCCTGGGCTTTTACTTTTTAGTTCATTTGGAGTTCTCCTATTATGGGAATTTGGTTGTCTCCTCTGTTTCTCAGGGTATAAATCTCCCACTTCCAGGTATCTGCAGCTGGCAAGACTGTCCCAGACTGTCTGCCTCTATAGTTTTTTACACAGCTTTCATTGACTCCCACTGCTTTTGCCTCAGGGGCACATTCTGGGAGGAGGATCATCCTGGGAAGGACTTTTCCAATTCAGTCTTTCTCAGCCAAAATAGGGCAGGGACCCATGAAGAGGGTACAGACCAGCTCCAAAGTGCCAAGTTGAAGGTCAGGCAGGGTGCCAAAAACTTTCCCGATGGCTCCCTAAAGGTGAGCTTTCCTGGCCTGCCCAGCAAATGCAGCCCTTTAGCTAACTTTCACTGTGTCTGAGGAAGCCTGTGTCTTTAAATCTCAGCTCCCTCTGCCCCTTTCCAGGGAGGGTTGAAACAATAGCTATAGCCCTGCCTTTATTTGGAGTGGGTTGAAACAATAGCTGCCCTCCAGGACCCAGTCCTCTGAATTCCCTAGTCAAAAGCCATTATTGGTGATTGTACATTCTTTGGGAAAAGAATTTTTATGTCCCTTTCTGTCACCAGCTGCTAGCCAGGGAATTAAATGGAAACAGTCACTTACAGTCATGTATCATAAGCATATATCTCAATGAATTTTTACAAAGTGAACATACCCATGTAATTATCACCTACAAATAGAAGTAGAAGTGGAACATTTATAATAACCCAGAAACTTCGCTCATGTCCTACTCCAGTCATTACTTTTCCAAGGTAACCACTATTTTGGTTCTGTCACTATAGTTAGTTTTGCCTGTTTGAAGAGGTCTTGCTTATTTTTTGTTAGACATCTCCAGGAATTTGGTTTCTTTAATGCTATTACAAGTGGTGTTTAAAAAATATTCCATTTATAATTGTTTGTTTTTAATATATAGAAATTAAATTTATTTTTGAAATTTTACTTTTTAATCTGATGATTTTGCTATCCATTTTAAATTCTTAAATTCTTAGTTTTATCTATAGATTCTTCAGGATTTTCTACCCACACAATCCTGTTGCTGCTATTAATGACTCTAATTTCTTCCTTTCCTTTTATTTCTTTTTCTTGTCTTATTGTACTGTCTAAAACCTATAGTATAACATTGAATAGAAATGGTGATGGAGGTATTCTTGACTTTCTAGTCTCAGGGGGGAAGCTTGTAATGTTATACCATTAAGTATGGTGTTTGCTGTAGGTTTTGTTGATGTTTTTTATCAGATTAAGGTTCTCCGTGTTTGTGATCCAGCTATATATGTTTTTGATAGCTTTCTTTTTTTTGCAAAATAATATGTTTCTGGCTTACTTTGTAATATTTTTTCTCCAGACTTAAAATTAGCCATTTCACCAAAGAGCTCTAGCTTCTTGGTATTTAATGGAAATTTAATTATGAAAAATATTCATATGGTTCCAGTCAAAAATATAAAATAGTGTACGTTCAGATTAGGCCAGCTTCCTTCCCTATCACCTCATTCTGTTCCCTTCTTTTAAAAAATAACCATATTTTAAAAATTAATTTTTGGTTTATTTCAGTTTATTTAAATATAAGAATTTTTAATTTTATGTATAGGTGTGTCTGTGTATGCGGGTGTGTGTGTGCATGTGGGTATGAAATGTCTTTCAGATTCATTAGATAATTCATTAGAAGTAGGACCATAGAAGTACTTCCAAATGGCTGCTGTAGAATCAGCAGGAAAGCTAAGACTTACTACTCATACTATTTATTTTTTAATTTATTGAGTATTTACTCCATTAGCATGTGTTTCTTTTGGACTTAATTTGTCTGTTTTAAAGATAGACACATCTAACACTCTGCTTTATTAAATAGTGAACTGAATTCAAAGCTGCAAGATACTTTAGAACAAATTGAGGTAAGATGGGTTACAGGTTAAATGGGTTTTTCCTTTTTAGAACTTTTCAAATGGCATAGGTGCACCTTATATTTTGACTTCTGTATTATTATTACCAGTCTTTCTCATGTTTTGCATTTGGTATATCTGTACATGGCCAAGTTAATGTTAATCTACTAGCAAGCTCGGTGATACTTTTAATATCGTGGGAACTATAAACAATATTTTAAAATATCACCATTTCCAGAAAAATCCCCAAACTGTTATAGTTTAGTCCTCATTATATAAATTTTAGCAAAATATTTTCCATTTATTATTATTTTTTTTTTACCAACTGTTTCTCCTTTTTAGTTTAGTGAATTGATTTACTTAGGAATAACTTTTAGCTGTTGAAAAGTCTCTTTAATTCCAAAACCCAACATGAAAAATGTAGGAACTGGAAAGGAAAAGGTAAATCATTGTGAGCATGAAGCCTGATTTTCCTCCTACATATGTTCAGAGTTTATCTCTTTTATTGGCAATTTTTGCAAAGTAGAGTATTTATTGAAATAAGTTTAGTAAAAATTTGGTTGCTTCTGGTATTGATTTTATTGTTTTGATTTTTATTGTTTTTAATAAGTACACTGATAAGTGTACTTATAAAAGTTGAGGCTGGACTTTCTAATGACCGTTTGTGAAAGTAGTTTTTGATCATGAATGCAAATTTTTGCTAATTGTAAAAAAGCATAACAAATCCTTTAAGACTCCCCATAAGTAAATGATCCCCTGAATATTTTTGATGAGAGTTTTCTGTTGAAAGCTCAGTATTTCTTTACTCTTAATGTATACTATTATTCTGTACTTATGTAGAAAATCGTTATTTTAAAATGAAATAATTGAAATAGAAACCCATAAACAAAGTCAGTATGTTTAGATATAAAAGCTTAAATGTTGAGGTATGTACTTTTAAGATCAGTGACGTTTTGTTGAGAATTACTTTTCAGTGATTGCAGAAGGATTGTTGTATTTTCAGTAGTTCCACAAATTCAGTTCATATAATTTAATATTTTAACAATGCTTCAGGGAACATAAACTTCAATAAAAATTAAAAAAATATAGCATTCGTTAAGAAACTGTTGTATTTATTTTGTGTTCATTGAAACAGTTGGCATGGGGTTTTAGAAACTCAATTGTTAATAATATCTCAGTAAACTTGATTTAAGTTTCTAATAAATGATAATATAATTTATTTATAATTTTATTTAAAAAATGTTGCCTCCTAAATCCAATGTGATACTAATTGTATTTAGATATTAACTAAAAGTAAGAAATTAGACTTAATATTTTCTTCTCATTGCCTTGAAAACGTAATTCTTTAACCACTTCTTGTCTCCTTTTTTAATTACATAGGAACAGTTGGATGTAGCTCTTTCCAAAATCTGCAAAAATTTTGACATTAACCATTATACCAAAGTTCAACAAGCTTATCGACTTCTTGGAAAAACACAGGTTAGTTTTTAAAGGTTGTTTGCTTTTTTCATTAATCAGGAATCTGTTGACTTTCAGGATTGCTTAAGTCTGGCCCCCTCTCAATCAGAGGTGGGATGGGCATCACCATTCCAGAATTCTCAGAATTGGGGAATGAACTATGGACTAGAGTGGACTTACTGGTATTCTACTATAGACTTATTGTGATTCTAGCAGTGGAAGAACTTATATCATTGATGTGGAGGCAGTGGCCACTGGAGGTTCTGAAGTCAGGGAGAGGGAAAACAGGTCTAATATGGGGCATTTTTGGGACTTGGGAATTGTCCTGCGTAACATTGCAATGACAGATACAGGCCGTTATATATCTTGCCAAAACATACAGAATTGTTTGGGAGAGAGTGAAAACTACAGTGTAAACTATAATCCATGCTTAGTGACAATGCTCCAAAATGTGTTCATCAATTGCAATGAATGTACCACCCTAATGAAGGATGTTGTTAATGGGGGTAAATGTGGGCGGTGTGGGGAGCAGGGTGTATGGGAATCCCCTATAATTTTTATGTAACATTTATGTAATCTATCTTTAAAAAATAAAAATTAAAAATTAAAAAAAAAGATTACTTAAGTCTGAATATTACTAATGTAGTGTCCTTAGAGGGTTTCATTTAACAAAGTAAGTTTTTATTCTGTATTAACAATTGTAATGTAGTTGTTCATATAGACTCATAGTATATATAGTATGATTAGAACATTATGGAAAAGTTTTTTGAACTTTGTAGTGTTATTTAGTTTTAATATTTTTATAATTTTATGTAGGTTTTTTTAAACAAAGTGTAATACAATTTTATGAAATAATTCAGTAGGAGAAGATGTGTAGTTTTTTTTACCTCTGCTCTTGGTTCTGGATCAGGGGTTCTTAGCTTGGAGCTTTATTGGTTCCTTTATGGGCTAACATGGCTTCCTCAAAAAGGTGTGTAAACTTTTGTACATTTATCTGTAAAACAGGTCCATTGCATGGACCATTAAAGGATTCTGCTAGCCCCCAATATTCTTACTGCTCAAGGGATTCCTTGAAAAACTTGAAAGAGGGACCATGGTTTGAAAGTTAATTGTATTTTGTTTGTACAGTATTATACATTTATCTGTACAAAATTTAAACATGATAGATGTAAATGTTTCGTTCCCTTAACTGTTCCTCTCCCTTGTAAGGAAATTTAAGGCTTTACTAAAGCTTTTAAACTCTATTTCTATTTTAAAATCTTCATAAAGGAATGTTGCTATTGATTATACTTCATTAGTTTTCATAAAATACATAGGAAAATACATAAAGGAAGACACTTGACACTTTTGAGGGACAATTTTAAAGACCTTTGAAAATACATTTATAACTTCTAGTTTCCCCCATAAGATTCATTCCTTCATTAAATATTTATTGATAAATACTATGTACATTGTGCTGCGTGCTTGAATGTAGGCCATCATGTATTTTATACTCTTTTGGTGGGAGACAGACATTAGATAAGTAAATTAATGTAATATCCGGTGGTAACAGTTGTTATAAAGAAATATAAATCTGGGTAAAGAAACAGAGTGATAGAAAGTACGGACTTATATAGGATAGTCAGAAAATGTTTCTCTGAGAAGTTGACCATTGTAATGTTCTGAATGTATAAGAGAATGAATATATGATAGCAGAGAGGATCCTGAGGTGTGATTGTGCACAGCATGTTTGAGGAAGAACACAATCATAAATACATAGCAACAAAGCATTGCTCATGAATCAGATTTATTTTCAGCAACATGATGTGGTTAATTGAAGGGTTATTTGCACTGTAATCAACATCATACTTCTAATACCCTGATTAATAGTCATCTTTGATGCTATAGCTATAATTGGTAAAGATTTTTTCCCTGTTTTTCTCTAATCTATTGAAATTTATTTATTTTAGTAACATGAAATTATGTTGTGTGTTTTTTCTTTCCACAGACAGCAATGGATCAACTACATATGCACTTCACCCAAGCCATCCACAATACTGTGTTTCAGGTTGTTCTTGGTTATGTGGAACTCTGTGCTGGAAACACAGATACAAAATTCCAAAAGCTGCAATATAAAGATCTCTGTACAGTATGTAGTACCTTAATTATCATTCTTATGTCTCTCTTAGTTTTTAAGTGAATATTCTATTTCTCTTAGCATCTACTATTTGAAGATGCTACTAACATAAAATGAAATATGTTTGCCAAACATCATTTTCTCCCATATTATTCCTTTCCTTATTGAGAAACTGGTGGATTCATTCACAAATGGTAAAGGTTGATGAAATGGTTTAGACTTGTGGAGAGCAGTTGCTTTTAAATTGACTCTCTACTATTGTGTAGCTTCTATTACCCTTCTCTTTGGGGCTCTTAAGTCTCTTCTATGGTTGCGTCTAGGGTCCTTCTAAGTAATCACCTTTAGTAGTTTCCTGTACAAACTTTCAGTCTTTCCATGTGTATAAATGCTGTCTCTGCAGTATCTGTAACCAATTTTCCTTTTTCGAAACCTAGGTCTACAGGTAATTTAACACACAGGTGAGAAGTGCACTGATTGGTGCTGTGTTTTAAAAGTAGATACTGCCGATTGGTTGATGTAGAGTGTGAAGAAAATAAAATGAGGAACAAATGGGTGAATGGTTGTGTCATTTGCTTCTGCAGGGAATACTGGTGAAGAGCAGGGATACAGTAGAAAATGATGAATTTCGTTTTGAACATGTTAAGATACCTATTAAACATTCCGGTGGACTTATTGACGAGGCAGTTGGCTGAAAGAACCTAGGGAGAGATAAGAGCTGGATTTATAGATTTGGTGATAATCAACATCTAATTATATTTAAAGCCATGATACTGAATAAGTTCATTTGTGGAAGAGGTGTAGCTAAAGACGACTTGAGGGCCTTGGGCCCTGTGACATTCAGGAATTAGACATCAGCGATTCAGGGGAGAGGAGAGACCAGTAGAAGAGCCTGAGAAGGAGCAACCAGCAGGGTAGGAGGAAAAGTAAGATATTATGGTGTTACAGCAGTCTAAAGAAGAAAGTGTTTCAAGAAGAAGGGAGTGTAAACCTATGTCAGATGTGCTGAGAGTCTGAATAAGGTGATATTATAGAATTGACTGCTTGATTTGACAAAATGGTGGTCATTGTTGACCTTGGTCTCTTAATTCTAGCCTAAGAATGTTCTGTCTCTCTCACTAAAGTCATTCTTGAGTTTTCTCTGATATCTATTCAGGAGATTATAACTTAGTCCTAGGAAGTAGATATCTGGATGTATCAGAGAAATCTGTTGAACATGGTAGCCTAGTTGATACAGGTAAATCACTGAATGGTTTTGAACTTAAGTAGTCATTCTCTATTGTAATTGTGTCCAGGAGTTAGTGAAATTAATCTTCAATCTTCAATAAGTTAATTTATCAAAGTTCAGATTGTATGTCCAATAGGGACTGGTAAAATAGTCTTACTTGAGCTACAACAAATTCCAGAAAGTGATTGTATATGATATATTAAGGGTTAAGCTAATGGTAAAAGTGGATGGTTGTTAATATAGCTAAAATTTTTCTTTTTTATAGTTTTAGAAATCACAAAGACTATTTCACAAATTTTATGATTAAGTATAATGTTGCATAATTACCTTTTTAAATATCCATTTTTAAATAATCATTTGGTAACTTTTAATAATTTTGATATATTTTATATATTTCTTTATTTTGATAGTATATATTTTTAAATTAGATAGCCAAATAATTTTTTTTTATTCTATTAGTGTTGCTGTCATTGATTTCAAATTGTAAAGCAATTTGTTACAGTCAACAACTTTGCTGTTAAAGCAGAAAATAACTTTTGATAATTGAAACAAACACTTTTAAACAAATTAGACCTTTTTCTTTCAGTCTTTTTTTTTTTTTTTTAAAGATTTATTTATTTTATTTTATTTATCCCCCCCTTGCTGTTTGTGCTGCTGTGTCCATTCGCTGCATGTCTTCTCTGTGTCTGCTTATCTCCCCCTTGCTGTGAGGTCTTGCCGCATCAGCCCACGGCGCCGCGCGAGCCGGCTTACCCTCACAAGGAGGCCCTGGGAAGCGAACCCAGGGCCTCTCATATGGTAAACGGGTGCTCTATCCATTGCGCCACACCCACTTCCTTCCGTGAGGTTGCTGCATCAGCCCACCGCACCGCTCAGGCCGGCGTGCCCTCACAAGGAGGCCTCAGGACGCGAACTCGGGCCTCCCATATGGTAAACGGGGCCTCTATCCACTGAGCCACACCCGCTTCCCTCTTTCAGTCTTTTTTACTTTGGTTCAGTCTGAGGTATGTGTGTATGTGTGTGTGTTTTGTTACCACTTGTCTTTTATTTACTTTTAAAAGTCAAAAGCATATTTGTGCTCATGCTTCTTGAGACAATTCTGTTCATTTCCATAATACAAAGCTAAAAGTTGTACTTATAAATTTTTATGAGCAAAATTTTGTGGTTAAGATGTTTACCATATCATTATTTTTCTTCTGTATTTCTTTCACTTTTTAGAAGCTGACTGTAAATTAACCCTTTGAAGTAACTGTGTATATTGAAATTATCAGATAAATAACTTAGCCTTCTTAATTTCATCTTGAGTAACTGCTTGTTAAAATTACCCTGAAGAGTGATATATAAGAGTGATTTTACAAAATATAAATACAAATATACTAGAGAGAAGGAAAAAGAATAGTAGCTATGTACGGCAGGGGAAGCATAGAGCAATTGAGAGGTGGTGATTTTGTTTGTTTTTTGTTTATTATTATTGTTATTGGAATAACGAAAGTGCTCTAAGAATGACTGATGTGATAAATGCACAAATATGTGATTACACTGAATACCATTGATTGTACACTTTGGATGGATTTAATGCTTCATTAATATGTATCAATAAAATTGATATTTTTTAAAAAAAGGAAAAAAAATTACCCTAAAGAAATTCTGGTATGTCTTTTTCAAAAGATTCATATTTCTTTGATACTTGGTGAGGTGCACATAATTAAATTAAAAACAAATGATTCATTGCAATTAATGAGCACATTTTGGAGTATTGCCACTCAGCGTGGATTATAGTTTACATTGTAGTTTACATTCTGTCCCACCCAATTCTGTAAGTTATGACAAGATATAATGGCCTGCATCTGTTGTTGCAATGTCATTTAGGACAATTCCCAAGTCCTGAAAATGCCCCCGTCTTACACCTGTTTTTCCTTCTCCCAGCCCTCAGAACCTCCGGTGGCCACTGCCTCCACATCAATGATATAATTTCTTCCATTGCTAGAATCACAGTAAGTCTCTAGTAGAATACCAGTAAGTTTACTTTAGTCCATAGTTCATTCCCCCGTCATGAGGATTCTGGAATGGGGTGTCCACTCCACCTCTAATTGAGAGGGGCTGCAATCCCATGGGGCCGATGGATGGGACTCTCTTGCTTGCAGTTGTAGACTCTCTTGGTTCCTTGGTATGGTAGTTGTCAGTTATCACCTCCTTGTTAGCTGTCTTGCGTGAGACCAATGAACTGGCGAGTAGGTGTTGCAACTCCTTTGAGATTCATGGCCCAGCTGGCACATGGACAGCCCAAAGATTTAAGTCTTTTGGATGTACTTATATCAACTCTAGTAATGTGGGAAAATGTGGGAGGTGTGGGGAGTGGGGCATATGGGAATCCCCTATATTTTTCATGTGACATTTATGTAATCTAACTTCTTTAAAAAAATGAAACAAAAAAACCAAACCCCTCCCCCTCAAAACCAAATAATTTATTAGTATTTTAGTGCCTCATCATAGAAAACACACATAAACACAACAGCAGGCACTTATATTATTATTTACCAAATACGGTTGTACATTTTTGGTTTATATCCAGACTGCAAAAAGAGTTGAAGTAGTTTTGGTTTGAAGTGAGAATAGTAGCAAATAATTTTAGGGAAGGCTTCATGGAGGAATTTGTCTTGAGGAAAGGAGGTAACAATTAGATATGGTGGATTGTTTATGTTGAAAAGAACAGACTTAGAGGAATTGGGTAATGAGATGAAGAGAGTGATACATTTTAAGGTGGCCTATTGTCTTTGGCATTGTTCTTAGTAAAAAATTAAGGAAGTTTAGAAATTACCTCTCCTAGGCTTCCTAGAAATTTAGCATTTAAGTCAATGCTGCTATAGGCAGACAGAAATGCAGACATCCTTATGTTTTAATATATTTCATTATATTAAATAATATTTGACTTGTTTACCCCTACGCCATGTGTGGTTAGGAGGAAATTATTTCTTGTTTTTTGTTTTTTTTTAAATTTCATTGATGTAAACGTGAACTTCTAGTAGCTGAGTTCTATAAACTTAACTCGGGAGAGAAAAAATGGAGGGAGCCCTTAGGAGGAGTTTAATAATTAAGCTGATAGAAGAGACTTTAAATACATTTTCCTAGTAAGAACAAATAACAAGGTTCTTATATGGCAAAACTTAGGAAAGAGAGATAATTGGTGAAGGAAACTCTTATTAGAATGTAATGTTCTTAATTTTTCAATATGTGGCAATGGGAAATCATTTTAGCCCCTGATTAAAAGTGAATGATAAAAAACAATTGGGGTTATACCAGTGTGAAAACAATGTTGACAATAGAGTGATGGCTAAGAAAGGAACAGCAGAGTCCGCAGGAGAGGTGTGTAGGGTGTTGATGGTGGTATATGTTGGAAATGGGAGGAAAAAGCCTAGACATCTTGACAGTTGTTTTTTTCTGTATTGTAGCAATATTTTGAAGGAAGTTCTTTATCATAGATGGAGATTAAAAATAACATTTCAAATGGAAATAAATGAAATGGTACATTAATTTGCGTGAACAGGGAATGATTATTTCTTCTGAATGGAAAGAGATTGGAAATGAAAAGAGATAATTATTTGCTTGCTTTATTCATAGAATTATTTTTTTTAAACCACTGCAGATATCAGTCTATTAAATGGATTAGAATAAAACTGAACTAATTGTTTTGGACATCCCTTTACAAAGAAATCTGGGGCAATATTAGCGTTCTCTTTTCATTAACTTTGGTAAACAGAGAACTGCAGTTCTTAGGGGCAGCAGCTTCCTGCCCCATTCTGAAATTTCTGTCATTTATCTCCTGTCACCATTGGCATGAGTTAAAAAATTTAGTTGGATTTGAGCTTTTATTTTATGACTATTTTTCTCTCTTTACTAAACCATATTTTCTAAATGACTTAATTAAAAGCCAAATTTTTGTTTTTATACTTTATTTCCCTCTGTTTTTTTTTTCTATTTTTCTTACTATTTATAGACTGGTCATTTCGGTTCTTTTAAAAAATGCATACGTTATTTTAAAGCCTAGCTAAGTGGCTGATACTTAGTAACAAGATTTTCAAATGAGAATTAAACTACATTCACTTTTGGGGTGGAATAATCTACAGGATCACAGTGGTCATTTTATTTACTTAAAAATTTAAGGCTTGTTTGCAATAGCATTTACATTTTGATGTATCCTATATGTTTACCCTAGCTTATGGTACGATTTATAGACACCTAGTAGAAGCCTTTTATTTAGTGACTGTTTCCTAGTCTGCTCAAGCAAATACTATGAAATTGCCCCTGTAAACAATGGATATTTATTAGCTTACGGTTTTGAGGCCAGAAAAAAGTCCAAATCAAGGCATCATTAAGGTGATGTTTTCTCCCCGAACGCTGCCAGAGATCCTTGACTCCTCTGTTACATGGCAAGGCACATGACTGTTTCCTGGTCTTTCTCTTCACTTCCGGGTTCCTTCAGTGTCCAGCCTCTTGCTTCCCGTGGCTTTCTCTCTCTGTCTGAATTTTACTCAGCTTTTAAGGACTCCAGTAATAGAATTAAGACCCATACTGGGAAGCGGATGTGGTTCAAGCGATTAGGCTCCAGACTACCATATGGGAGGTCCAGGGTTCGATTGCCGGGGCTGTCTGGTGAAGGCAAGCTGGCCTGCGCGGTGAGCTGGCCTGAGCGGAGAGCTAACCCGCGCGGCGTGCTGGACTGTGCAGGAGTGCTGGCTTGTGTGGAGAACTGGCGCAGCAGGTGACCCAACAAAAAGAGATACAGAGGAGAGACAATAAGAAATTATTGTCTCCTCCTATAGAGGAGATGCAGCAGACCAGGGAGCTGAGGCGACATAAGAGATTGGGTACCTCTCGCCCACTCCAGAAGGTCCCGGGATCAGTTCCTGGTCCCACCTAAAGAGAAGACAAGCAGACACAGAAGAATGCACAGCAAATTGGACACAGAGAGCAGACAACAGGGTGGGGGAGGGGGTGCAGAAATAAATAATCTTGGAAAAACAAAAGGAAACATCCTGACTGAGGTGGACCACACCTTAGCTGAAGTAACCTCATCAAAAGATCTCACTTAAAATGGGTTCATACCCCCAGGAATGGATTAAGTTGAAGAACTTGTTTTTCTGGGGTACGTACAACCTCAAACCACCACAGTGACTTTGTAGAGAAACACTTTGGGGTTATTTGAAACTTTATGAAGTATTCATGTTTTATAATATCTATTTGACAGGCCGATGGGTTTTCCTGGAGAATTTATTGCAATATGTTAATTAGGATGTTATTGATTAATTTTTTGATATTTTGGCCAGGCTGACTGAAGTTGTCTCAGTCACCTTGATCATTTCCAAATGAGCTTACTGAATTTTATATTCTGTTTTCCTAAATGATAAGGTAGTGTGGTTTTTTGGTCTGCTTTTTTGAGAGAAAAAAACTTTAAAAACTCATTATCAGTATGTGTTTTCTCAGAGTTTGGCACATTGGAATTATTTGATAAATGTTTCTTGAGTAAATTAAATGGCTGTATTTGTCTCTGATTAGTGTGATGTCACATTTCAAATTTGATTAGGTCAAGCAGGAGGAAAAGAAAACCAGTATTTATGAAGCATCTCTGTGCCATGTTCTTTTACAGGTGCTTTATATGCATACATAATAGAATGACACATTAAAGGCTTATCTAATGCTTTACATTCTTCTAAACTACTTCTAAATTTTCATTATTATAAATCATCTCTCTTGATATTGAATATACCACAATGTCATAATTATTTGGAAGGTTAGTATCTTCAGTAAAACCCCTGTTGAAGATAGGAATATTCATATAAAAACCTAACAACATATTCCTCTTCTGACTCAAAAATATTCTTCTGATCCTAAATTGTAAGAGCACAGTGCTAGTTTACTAAAGCTGCTCAAAGCAGATACCATAAAATGGGTTAACTTTTAACAGTGGGAATTAACAGTTTACAAGCTTACAGTTTCAATGCTGAGAAAAATGTCCAAATCAAGGCATCATCAGGCGATGCTTTCTTCCCGGACCCCGGCTACTGGTGATCCTGGACTCCTCCATCACCTGGCAAGGCACGTGGTGGTGTCTGCTGGTTTCCTTCTTTTTTCTGGGTTTCCTTGTTGTCAGCCTCTTGTTTCCATGGTTTTCTTTCTCTTTGAATTTCATTCTCTTACAATTAATCTTAATCTTATAGGAAGATTAAGATCCATCCTGAATGAGGTGGATCACACTTAAGCTCCTACTCACCAAAAGATCCTACTTAACAATGGGTCCACACCCACATGAATGGATTAATTTTATGAACATACTTTTCTAGGGTCCATATAGCTTCAAACCATCACAGGCACTTTCTGTTGTGAAGAATTCATATGTTTTCTCTAATCATTGTGAGAGTTTACTGACTCTTTTTGTTATAGATGCTAAGCTTCCAAGAAGTTCAGGCCTAAATTTAATGTTCATATGTGCTAACTGTTTTGTTTTGGATTTAATATAGAATTAACGGCTTCTTTCTCCCTTTTCTGTTTTCTGACTTCTTAAACTTGTCTGTAATTTATATATCTTTATTTGCAGTCTTAATATAATTAGACAAAATATAGATTATTTATATTAGTTGACCTCATTAAACAATCATTAATTTATATGATACTCTTTAAATTATGCATATTTTAAAATTATACAATGAATACATATTAATAGTAGACAAATACAGATAAGCTAAAAGAAGAAAATAATTATATGCAAGTCTGTCATGCAAAGCTGCCTATTTTAATAGCCTTTAAAAGCAAATAGCCTTTTAAAAGTAGGCTTCCTGTATTCTTCTTCTATAACTTTTCTTCCCTACTTGTTATGTTATGTTATGAACAATTTTCCATTTCAGTAAATATGTTCCTCACTTAACTTTTAATGACAGTATTTCTATCTAGCAGTGTTTCTGTGATTTAATTAACCAGTTCATATTCTTGGAAATTTATGTTATTTCTAGCTTTTGTCATTTTGAACAACAGTGTTGTAAATATTCTTAAAGCTAAATCTTTGCATACATCTTTATTTCTTTAGGGTAAATCACAAGAAATGAAATTGTAGTGTCGATGCTTTTACGTTTTAAAGGTTTTTGGTTACTATTTCCAAAATTGCCATTTAGAAAGTATGTTTCAATTTGTGTTCCTCATCAGCAGTATCTGCTTTTGTTCCTTTCTGTGATCACTTGAATGGTGAGTAGTTTTTATTTAATAGCGTAATTTTTAGATACCAGACGGTAGCAAATCAAGAATAATTCATGTTATCACTCAGTCATATTTCAGATGTAAAGGAAATGAAACTGGGACAGTTAATTGATTGCTGAGTATTAATTTGGTTAATTAGGTTGGTATGTGAGTGGACCTTTCTTTTTTTAACTGGAAGCTACAAATATGAATATTTGATAGAAGAGGAAATATTGAATTCCTTTTTAGTAAGAGGAGTAATATTTATTTGAAGACTTACTCTGGTCAGTTTTAGAATACTCTAAGAAATCAGCTGTCAGATATATTTTTATCATGTATTTTATAATGTATAATTTTCTTACATATGAATTTATATATTGATTTCTAAAGATTTAAAGAAAAAAAGTAGGTTGTGGTAATTTTTTAAATTAAAACTTCATCAGAATATAGGTAAGGAAAGTTTATCCAGCTCTTGCTTTTTCCCTGTCATTTACTCTCAAGATTAAGAACAATGAAGGGTCTGATATTTTATCTTACTTGCATGCTGACAAGCTAGCATGTTTTTTTTTTATGGATGTTGGTAGAAGACAGTAGACACCTGAGGGAGAGACAAAAGTCTTTATTGCTTGGGGTAAAAGTAGTAGCTAGCACTTCTGTTTGCTTCACTTCCTCCTTGTCTCCAGTTACCATAGGGGCACATAAGTGGGCTTAGATGAATACTTGTGGTGAGTTGCTTTGCAGAAGAACATTGAGCTTGGGGGATTCATTGCTTTTATAGTAAGTGGAAGCAAGCCTGCTTTTTGTTTGGAGTAAGACATTACCTCATCTCTCAAGTTTGCTCGCTGCAAATAACTCCTGAGAATGGTCTGGGTAAAAGAGTGGTCAGGACCTCTTTTCTTATTATACTCAGAAAGAAACTTGCAGGAATGCTCAGGGTCCATGGTTGATTGCCTCTCCCAAGAAGGATAACTAAAGCAATGCCACCTGTCTTGGGCCATCATTCTGTAGTGTATGTTTGTGTTATATATGCATATATGTGTGTGTGTGTATATATATATATATATATATATATATATATAATTGTGTGTATGTATATGTGTGTGTGTTTACATGTACCATGTATTTGTACATATACACACAGGACACATACCACACACTCAGTGTACACAATACACATACACATGTATTGTATAGTGATATTTCACAAGATTTAAGTTTGGATTTGAAGAATAGGCCCTGGGACTAAATTGCATTTCGGGCTTGAATGTACACTTCTCACAGCTGCATCAGAACAGTGTTGGTGGTTCATAATGGGTACTTGGTAGTATGTTCTCAGAGGGTGATATATGACAGAAGCAGGGACATTTTCATTTTTTCTACAGAAGCAAGCTGGTCTTTAAAGAGTCATTAAATATTTAATTGTTAATAGAATTTCTAGGAAAAACACCATAAAAAATTAAATGAGGCAAGATGTAATGCATCCTGACTTGCTGAGTATAAACCAGTTCCATACTCAGTACTCAGCTTTTCTTAATCAAGTAATCAGTTTAGCTCAGCAAGGCTAAAGAAGGCTTAAAAGAGTTTAGAACACAATAAGAACAAATTCATTATGATCAGAGGTAGAGTAAGATAAATTCAAACAGTGTAAAGTGTCAAAGGGGTCAACACAATTCTTTTAAGATTTCTAAGGAGTGTAAAACTACGTTATTGTTAAGAGGGGCTGCAACTTTTGAGTTGGGGCTTAAAGGATTTCAAGATGCAGAATAGATATGGTTAGGTCCAGGGATGTAAAGGAAATATCATGAGCAATGACCTGTGAGTAGGAGAGGACAGGGCAGGTGAAAAGAACAATAGATTATTTGGCTTGGTTTAATGGGATTTCAGTATGGTGTTCTGGTTGTTTCTAGATGCACCTTAGAACTAGTGAGTGTCTGTGAAATGCATGCTTTGGGCTGTAGTTATTTAAGTAACCAGACTTCCCTCTTTTGACTGAAAGTGGATGGGTTTTCTATACCCTTGAAACTGGCTCAAGTGTGGTGAGGCCTCTCTGCTGTCCAAGTTTAAAAAAAACACATTAATTTAGACTGTTGGTGGGGGTTGGGATTTTGCCATTTTTAGAATATGGCACACAGTTGTCAGCCGAAGCAAAAATTAATTCACTGGTAGAAAGCCATTCCTTGAAACCTGCCAAGAAACCCTACTATTATTTTGATGATGTTTTATATTTAAATACTGCCTTTTTTTGTGTGATGACCTCAGACAGCATAAGAGGTCAACAGCATTTTATGAATTGAAACCTTTAAAGATAATTATATATTCTGATTATATATACTTTGTTTTATTGTATTAGACTGTTTATTTGATAAATGCTTTTCAGCAGCAATTAGAAAAATCTGAGAATGGAACTAGAGTGCCTTCTGTCTATTTCACAAGAGGATACTAGTTACTTAGTTCCAAGTTGGGATCATTTATATCATACATATTACATATACCTCTTTGTGCACGTACATATTTAGTATTAACAATACATGTGATATTTTTGTTTTTAAATCATGAGTGAACCCAGTCTAGGACAAGCAAAGATTTGCCACAAGTATATGCATATTTTTTCTATGGAGAATCATAGTTTTTAAATCTTCAGAAAGATGCTAGGTTATTTGTTTTAACTCTTGAGGTTTAATGACATGAAATGATATGCATGAGGCATGACCTAGGCAAGTCACAAAGTTGGGGAGTTAAGTACTCTTTCTGCTGCCTCTGGTTTCCAATGATTAGAAAGTACTTAATGATAGTCATATTTTGTACTGGTTGGCATTTAACAGAAGTAATTAGAGGTTGGATTGGAATCTCTAATCTTTTGGCTCCACTTGGCCCAGATGCTTATTTGGTCCAGTGTTCAGCCTCCCAGAGATGTTTTTAGTTCCCTGGGCTTAGTGCTGTTTTGATCTGTGGAATATTTCCAGAAGTCTCCCAAAAGTCTTCCCTAGTAGCTTCTGTTAATGTGAGCTCACAGTGCTAGCAGCATTCATTTAAGGATACTGATAACCTTTTGTTATTTTTTGAAATCCATCTATTAGTTGTGAGGGGGAGGGAAGAGAATGGACCTACATTTGGATCTCAGTGAGGATGTCAAACTTCTCTTTCCTTTGTATGTCAGAATGTGGTTAGAGTGGTAACTCTAAAAGTGAAACCAAAACAAAATAATACCTTAAGGACATTCCCAACTTTTTAATTTTGATGTTTTAATATAAAAAATTATCTTCCTGAAACTTTTATAGGGATTTGTTAATAGTGATTTCTGATAGATATAAAAGTAAACTATATAGGGGAGTGAGTGTAGTGCAGTGGTTGAGTGCCGGCTTCACACGTGCAAGGTCCTGGGTTCAATCCCC
>JAQZBX010049556.1:0-19899 GCA_029593785.1 Cabassous unicinctus
GTTATGACAAAATATACAATGACAAAATCTGCATGACACTGCAATATCATGCAGGACAACTCCAACGTCCTGAAAATATCCCCATATTACACCTATTATTCCCTCTCCCATCCCTTAGAACCTTTGGTGGCTACTGCCTTTATATCAATGATAAGAGTTCTTTCATTGCTAGAATAGTAATAAGTCTATAGTAGAATAATAATAAGTCTATTTTAGTCCATTGTTCGTTCCTCAATCTTGAGGATTTGGGGATGGTGATGACCACTCTGCTTCTAATTGTCATTTTTATATGCTCAGTGTCACCATAGAATTTGGCATTCATAGTCATTCAATAACAACTTAATAAAATGAACTCTTTGTGTAGAAATGTATATTTCCAATATCCTGTTGAGACTGTTTGACATAAGTTTAATCTAAAGTGATGAGGCTTACCTTATGAAAGCCTTCTTTTTGCTCAAATGTGGCCTATCTGTAAGCCAAACTCAGCATATAAATGCATTACCTTCCCCCTAGCATAGGACATGACTCCTGGGTATGAGCCTCTCTGGCACCAAGATATTGTTTCCAAGCACCAACTAGCAATGCAACTGGAAAAAGACCTTGACCAAAAAGGGAAAGGGTAAAGACAAGTGAGTTTATATGGCTTAGAGACTTCAAAGTGAGTCATGAGGTCATTCCAGAGGTTACGCTTATACATGTCTCACCAGGATCTCATTGACTGCCACAGTAAATATTGTGTCAAATAGCTGGGCTCCTGAGGGCTCTGGAGACATCCAGACACTATAGGCAGGGCAGACAGCTCAAGAGTTTGGCACTCTGCCAGTGGGCCCTACTTTCGAATTTATGCTCCCCAGTATGACAGAGTTGGACTCAGTTGTGGGTTCCCTACACATGGCTCTTCTGCCCCTTTTATTTGAACCTATAGTTAGTACTAGAGTTGATAGGTGTATGTCCAAGAGACTTAAATCTTTGGGCTGTCCATGTGCCAGTTGGGCCCTGAATCTCAACAGATTTGCAACACCTACTCTCCAGCTCATTGGACCCACCCAGACAACTAACAAGGAGATGATGATGGACAACGACCATCCCAAGGAACAGAGAGTATCTGCAACTGCAAGCAAGATAGTCCCATCCATCTGCCCCATGGGATCTAAGCCCCCTCTCAATTAGAGGTGGTGTGGACATCACCATCCTAGAATCCTCAGGATTGGGGAATGAATGATTGACTGGAGTAGACTTACTGTTATTCTACTATAGACTTATTGTGATTCTAGCAATGGAAGAACTGTTATCATTGATGTGGAGGCAGTGCCACTGGAGGTTCTGAGGGGAAGAAGAGGGAAAAATAGGTATAATTTGGGGGCATTTTCAGGTCTGGGGAATTGTCCTGAATGACATTGCAATGACAGATGGAGGCCATCATATATCTTATAATAACTAACAAAAATGTGCAGGAGAGAGTGTAAACTACAATGTAAACTACAGCCCACACTTAGTGGCAATGCTCCAAAATGTGTTCATCAATTGTAACTAATGTACCTCATTAATGAAGGATGTTGTTAATGTGGGAAAATGTGGGAGGGCTAGGGAGCCAGGCATATGGTAATCCCCTATATTTTTTATGTAACATTTATGTAATCTAAGTATCTTTAAAAAATAAAGTATATTAAAAAATAAAGTGATGAGACTATCTTTTTTAATATTTATAGTGAGGTAGCTTCAGTATTGAACATTGAAAAGAATAAAATAGAAATTGAGTAAAATTGCAACTAATTAGGAAATGGAACATAATTAAATTGGAAACTGAAGAGTTAAAAGCATGTGTGGTATAAAACATCAGTTTTATAACTTAATTTTCAGGTTAGTTGAACTGAAATCCCTAGATATATTTAAAAATAATATTTAAGCCTTTGCTTGGTTTTGTGCAGATAGATAATGGTATTTAACTACATGCACGTATTGCTATTCTTTCCTTGGAGATATGGACAGTGAAATTCTGGAGATTTTACTCCAGAAATGTAATGGGTTTTGAATGATGATTATGTTATTTCTGAGAGCTATCTGCTTTTAGACCTCTACTTTGATGGAATTTACCTGCAGGAGATGGGAGGCATTTGTAATGCACATTAATTACAGTGTCAGGCATTAGTCCTTATAAATTAGCTGAGACATTTATACATGCTCTGTACTCATTTACTGTAAGAAAATTCAGTATGTTATATCATATTTTGCCCCATATCCCTAGGGAAATTTCCTGCATTCTCCCAAACTATATGATTTTCAATTGAGATTAGTATTCTGGGTAGATTTCATTCTAAATACCTTGGGAAATCTCACTAGAAATTGAAAGCATATTGCCATGTGAGATGAATAAGAAGCTTTCTCATTATTGATCATTTATTTTCATTCATTCTGATAATTATAGCAGTAGCAAGTTTGAATGGTAGGTTAGGTTGCCATTATAAACAGAATGTCTGAATGCTGGCTGCTTTTCTTCTTTTATTGAGAGAATTGCATATCAATGATTGGAAGTCAGCATGTGTTCAATTGGTACAGGTGTTTATAAAATACATGCCATATTAATGTGAAAAACAAGAGCTACCCTGCTTTGGTAAACTTACCTGGCAGTTAACTTGTGGGAAGTCATATTTTATAGGGAAAAAAGCCATCTTGCAGTTATAGCATAAAATAATGATGGAGAATATGGACATTTCACGAGCCTCAATGCTCCTTATGCTATCGATTAGGTGCCTTAATTTTAAGATAGAATATATTCTCTTATAAATTCAATAGATGACAAGCTCCTTAATGATAAGAATTATGTCATATATTTTTGTACACATTGCAGTGCCTGGCACAGTATCTTGTACATAACAAGAACACATATATTTTCTGAATTAAATTGTGTTTATAAATAGTTCAGATGGTATATAAAAAAATGTTCCCTAACATGACTTCTTACAATAGCATTTTCAAACGTGAACATTTCTATAGATACACATTAACTAAATGATGGTATCAAATCAGCACCCATTCAATGACAGCCTATAGAATTCTAGATACTTTTTACATATTAACTCATTTAGCTTTCAAAACAGTGGTACGAGGTTGATATTATCCCTCTTCCCCCAAGAAAAGTGAGGGAAATTAAATAACTTGAGTTTATATGTGAAATAATAATGTTTACTTTAAAGGGTTTGTGAGGATTAACTGGGACGGATTACAGACCAAACCTTCTGATGTGTGGTTAGCCCTCAGTAATTTAGCTATCATTATTAAGATTGTGCTGCTAAAATGTAGAACTGGGGTGAGATCACTGAGCTCTCTCATTCCAGAGGTCATGCTCTTTTCATCATTGCATTCCAATTCCCTTGGCCAAAATATATGGTACAAATCATTATACTTCCTATTATGAGCTCCTGAAGGGCAAAGGATGAGACTTTTCCTTTTGTATCATTTTCTAGTACCCTGTACACACAATAATAAATGTTGTTGACAGCTAACTGGCTTGGTGGTGACACTGTTTCTGGTTTGCTATCTATATGAATGATTGGTGGGATGGTTGATTCTGAGAGGGGCTCAGAGGAATGTTGTTGCAGTTTGCCTTAAATTTTATATTAAAAAACTTTTTTTTCCCCACTACTATGTCACTTGTGTCTTGATTCCCTTGTGCTCATGTGAAGAGGAACTGTGAGCAGTTAAGAGTATTCAGGCAGAGTTAACATTTTCTGATTAGCTTTGCCAGTATTTCCCAATTTCATCCTGAAGTTATTTCTGTTGCTTGTGTCCTGAGATTTTCCAAAGTAAGACTTTTGAACTCCAGGGGTAAAAAATGTCTTTGTGTCCTGGAGGTGAGAAAATTTTTTTTTACAAAATCACCGAGTCTCATAATCCTGGAGAGCTTTCCTGGAAGGGAGTTTGAGTAAAAAATGAGCTGTCAGTGTCCTTGAGCTTTCTCGCTAGTCACATAATGCTACATCATTTGTCACATGTGGTTGTCTTTCTTCACTTGAAGGTTTTGCTACTGGTGGTGTTTCTCCATATTTGTGCATGTGGAACTCAATAACAAACTCAGGATCAGCAGATCTGCACATGTTTTTGTTTGTTTGTTCACATAACTGTCTGTACATCAGTAAATGACCACTACATTGTTTGAAAGTATAACTGCCCTGTGTGACTCAGTTTTGTTCCTTCATGATTTGTTGATTTAAATTGAAGTCTACTAACTTCTGTTTTTCCTTGTTGTGGTTATTATCCAATTATTGCAATTGATGTTTTACTGCCACATCTATGTGAGGGTGTGATCATAATGTAATTCTCTTGCAATAAATATTCTATTTTGCTTCTCTATATAGTAATCTCTTAAATTTCAGTATCACATCATGAGGGCAAGAACTGTATCTATTCCATCTATCGCAAATTGCCAGTGTCTGGTACATTGTAGGAAATAAATATTTATAGGTTAAACAGATGCTGTTGATCTTCTTCATCATTTAAAAATTATTTACTGAGATTTTCTACTGTATAAGGGACCAGCTAAATCAGGAATTCCTACTCTTATCCTGTGACTATCTCTTTAAAACTGAATTGTGGTGAAATAAACCAAATAATATATTTTTTCTTTAATTTATTCACCAAATATTTATTGAATACCTGCTATGTTTTAGGTGCTGACTATATAATGGTGAACAAAATACACATGGTGCTTGAACTCTTGGAGACAGACCTGGTAGAGAAGACATGCTGTGAAAAAGTGAACACACAAATAATATATTAGTTGTAAATTATGAGAAGGGAAATTACAGGATGCTACCAGAAAGATCAATGATAAGGCGCACAGCTTTAAACTGAAGGAATTGGAGAAAACAATTTTTTAAGTGTGTGAAGAGCTGTGTTCTTATATAGAAAAGGAAGAGGGCTTATTTGAAACACTTGAAGGGGTATGAGGATAGAAATTCTTAGAAGACAGGTTTTGGCTAATTATGGAGGAATTTGTTGATAGAGCTCTTCAAAGATGAAATGCATGGCCCTTTTCAGGGAAGTAGTGTCTGTCTTCTCACTGGAGCAATTTGGGTATAGCTTTGTGGAGATACTGTACTCAAGCATTGACAAGTTGGTTTCCAAAACTGGCTGATCATCAGAATCACCAGTTTATATGGAAAGGTCCAGCCCAAAATTTGGTATATAATAGTTCTGCTTAATAAGTGCTAGTTGAATCTGACTTTGAGTCACTTTATGGTATTAAACATGGAGCCAACATGAAAAGTACCTGGAACCTGAAAATTCTTTAAAATTTTTTCTCATTCATAATCGCAAAATTAATTACTCAGCAGCATTGATTAATAATATACAGTCTGATTGGGTCTGAATGTTAGTATCTTGCCCCCAAGTTTGGCGCCTAATGTGCTAACTGTACATCGTAACCTTGAGGATATGGGTGCCTTAAAGTATAGAAGGAACGTTTGGATGCCAGTAGGACCTTTTGTCTTAATGTGTGTTTATATAACCCAGTGGAGTAATATGTGTTTTAAAAATTTTGTTAATTTGTTTTTACATTAGCTCACTAAAATTTCAGTCAAGAATCAGATATCAAATTTTTAAGAGGAATTTACTGTGTCCCAGGCACTATTCATGAAAAGTGAATCCAAGATTGCTGTTTTCTACTCCGCCTGTGGTGATGAGACCAATTGTGACTGCTCTGGTAGACAGAACCTGTTGCCATTATATCAATTATTGTAAAAGTGTAATGGTATTTTGGCTTTTGATTATGCTGTGTTTGAAGGTGTCTTTACACTATTGCTTAACTTAAAGTTAATTTGTCATATTTACGTGTTGAATCTGTAACTGTAAACTGTAGATGGTCAAGTTTTGAAGACTGAATAGTAGAGCAAATAAGATAGGTTATTAAATGGAACAGACTGGCTTCAACAGCTTCCACTGAAAAGCAGTTTCACACTATTGCAGTTCATTAAGTGAACCTGTACAACTTACAACACAGTTCATTACTCACATAGTTGTATTAGGCCAATAATAAGGGTGATTTTATAATAGAGTAAGTCTACCATGCTGTGTGAATATAATGTGTGTGGTGTTAAACATTTGGGTATACTGTTGTCCAAGGAGTTAGATATTGGAATTTTAGACTTATTAGTAACTTAACCTCAATTGGTGCCCATTCGTAACAGGAAGTCTTCATTCTTTTTTCTTGTGTGTTTATTAACACATTTACTTAAAAATATGTTAGTCAGGAAGATTGTGTTTTACTTGGTCCTGCATTAATTAAAATGTTATGTGCTATGATTAGAGATTTGTGAGTAGATAGTGGCAGGCATTGATTTCTATTGTGCTGTCCTTATGGTAAATACCACAAATTTATAAGCTACAAAGCTTAAATTTATATTGCCTATATCCATGTAGTAAAATTCTACCTCATTTATAATCTGATAACCTAATCTTTCTCAAGCAGCCTATCCTACTGAATTTACTGTTTTTGTTTTTTTTTTGTCCATGAACTGCAAATGCTCAATAATAGGCTAAATTCACATGATGGCATGTGCAGATAATCTAAATGCTCCCCTTGTGAACATGAATGCCTCTTGGGCAAGGAATTAATTTCCAGCATGTTAATAAAGAGAGTGTGTAAGTGTGTGTTGAGGCTTTGAACTCTTATTAACCGGACAAATTTCAGGGCAATGTGTGTCTGCAGCATGAATGCACTTACATTATTTTCCGCAAACTACATTTCCTTCCAGTATTTACATGTAAGTGACTTTTTTTTTCAACCTTGCAATAGTCAAGAAAAGAGGATTTTATTTTTTCTCTTCTGGGTGCATTATAATATAGAATAGTCAATAGTATCATAGGATCAGAAACATACTGATTCTATTTGTTATTGGTAAGATTAAATTTCCAGAGACATATTTTAGGTTGGATTGCTATTTTGCATTAAATTTATGGATATTTGGTCCTGTAGAGTACTTTTAGGAATAAGACAAAGAAGGGGTAAGGTGGAAAAGTCCTGTAGAATATTTTTCTATGTTTGTGCTGTGATAAAATTAAGTATGAATTGTTAGGAGTGGAAATTTGAATGTACTTATAAAAATGAGAAATGTCTTCTTTTTGATGCTAGGCACCTTCGTGCCTTCATAAAGCATCTACAGAAGTTAAAAGACAATAACAACACTCTATAATAAACCAACAGTCTGTTTTGTTGGGAATGCTGAGATGAGTGAAATGTATGCCTCCCACTGCTTTCAATATGGTACATTCATCTAAAACAAAATAAAAGTAATAAAAATAAGAGTTTTGGTGTAGACAGAATGTTTTGTTTTCTATATTTGCCTTTGAAGTAGTATAGACTTACCAACTTTTAATAATGTGACAGTCAGCTAATTAATATTTATTGATGCTTTTCAATGCACTGATGTGTATTAGGTAGTCTGGGGTTCTTATCACCATCATATTACTTTTATTTAGTGTCTACAGGTTATAACTGAAAATTCACATCTTAGAAACTCTACATTCTAGCTGTAAAGCTGGGCATGCACTATGAAATAAAAACACTTGAAAAGTACACACAAACAATTGTAACTTTACCTAAGGTGAACATTCTCATAGACTCTCTCATAGTGACTATGATTTATTTAGCACCCATGAGCTGAGAGTGCAACCAAACATTTTACAAATTGTGGTAGTTGGTATCAACCATTTTCCAGATGTGGGAAACTTAAGTTTACGTAAGAGCTTGGTGGAGTTGCTGGGGTTTTAACTGTGGTCTACCTCATCCAAGCCCAAGAGTCATTGGCTAACTTATACTACAGTTTCAAGTTAGTCTTTGTGTATAGATGTTCTGAATGCTGAGAAAATAAATTATGATAGGACAATATAAAAATTAATGGAGAATGGTTTGTTTCTTAGGCACATCTAAGTATGTTATAGTGAGGCTACTTCAATAAATCAATTTCCTTTGTGTTTTTATGGCACTAGAGGTGCTATTTGGGTGTGGTTTCAAAGTACTAACACATATACTACTTTGTCACTAAGGTATTCACATCTGTGTTTGAAGAGGGAAAGGGAATATAAGTTTATTTAATATGGTCGGAGAAATTAATATAATGGGAAGACCATGAACTGGGAGCTAGCAGGTCAGAGTTCAAAGCAAAGATCTTCTCAGTCTTTGAACTTGTATATGTCACAAAGTTTTCAGAATAGAAGTTTCCTCATCTACAAAACCAAGAATATAATTCTTACTGTTGTTACTTTCTAGGGGGGAGATGAATTGATAGAATGAATGAATTGTGTCATTTCTGATGGCTTAGTCATTTGAAAGAATATCAGACTTAAATATGATTTTACCTTTTATATCTGAAAAAGCCAAATGAGGGCCTCTGAATTGCTTCATGTCTAATGCTCCATCCCTTTCTGACTTTTCTTTGATTGCTTTTCATGGTAGTAATGTCATTTCCCCCAAATGAGAAGGTCTCTCTGCCATGTTTTAGCTTCTGTAACCGCAAGGGGCTGGCATTACCTGTAATTATTCTGGTCTTAGCAGCTCTTAGTTCCTGGCACCTAGTGGCACCAATAAATGCTTACTAAATATATGAATGAAGAAATACATCTAAGGAGCCTGTGGTTTCTCCCCAACTTTCTGATAACTCTTTAAGAAGGATGGATCCAAAGGAACGTGATGAAATGGGTGGTGAGAGGGGAGGTGGAAGGAGACCTGCATCTCCAAATTCATATAATTGATTTGTTTATAATTCATTCCTTTGAAAAGAGTTATGAAGACCTGGTATTATGCATTCAATATGATTTTTAGACATATGAAAAGATACTGAAGACCCATGGCATTGCCCAGTTTTTTAAAGGCTTGATTACATGTGCTACAGGATTTCCACTTGTGTCATATATACTTGTGTGGGAGATTTTCATTGAGAAGCATGATTAAATAACACAAATTTATGGTTGGAAAAGTTGATCATTGAGAAGAAGATCCAAGTATGATTGTAACAACAGTGCTCTTTCTAACAATTTCTGTCACTGGATTTTCTCTATTCGACACCACAATTTTCTTTCTAAGGTCAGTTCTCTCATCATGTGCAATATGGGATCTAAAATGTTGGCAATAAAATGGATAGTGTCAGTCATTTTTCAAAACACCAAATGACTGCAATCATTTTTCTTGTGTGTAATCCTGATGTGTTTAGGCACACGGCAATGCCAGAAAACCAGCTAGGAATATTTGGACGTGTAAACAAATTCGTTATTTTTCTTATTTCCTTGTGATTACAACCATATAAAAATATGTTTTTCTCAAAGTTGGGTTTTTATAGTAGAAGAATTTTTAATAGGTTATACTATTTCTATAAGATGAATTTTTAAATCAGACTTAGAAGATCTTATGGTTTGTGATGGTGTGCTAAAATGCTTTGTTTTAGCAGTGTGACAATAAAATAAAACAGGTACTGGCATATGCTGACACATTTAAAATTTGTGTTTTTCATATGTTACTGCTTTTCTTTTTTAATTTTTGAGACACATTATTTTATTATAAGCTTGAGCTAAAAAGACTAATAAAACTTCTGACTGTGAAATATTAACATTTAACCATTTCCAGGAATGTATCATTTTTAGAGCTTATTTTTGGTTGCTGTATTTTACTTTCCTTAAAATATCTTATCAAAAGGAAAAATATTTTACATGGTAGGGTACTGAATTATTTAAACATCTGATCAGCCTGTTTTCATGATGTTTCCAAAATTCATCTACTTGATTTGTGTACAATTAAGTCCATTGCAAAACGTTGTGAAGAGGGAGCTGATGTGGCTCAAATGGTTGAGCACCTGCTTCGCACATGGGAAGTCCCAGGTTTGGTCACTGGTGCCTCCTCAAAGAAAAACAAATAACAAACAAACAAATGAAAAAGCCAGCTCAGGGGAGCAGTGTGGCTCAGTGGTTGAGTGCCGGCTTCCCACATGGGAGGTGCTGGGTTCAATCCTCTGGCCCAGTAGCTCAAAAAAAAAAAAAAAAAAAAAAAAAAATTATGAAGAGTTCTTCCAAGTGCTGTCAGCAGTCAATAGAAAGAGGATAGGTCAGTTTTACACAAGATGAACTTTCTCATAGGATCACAGGATGGGCCCTAGGTGTCATTAGACTAATCTCCCCTTCAAAGTAGAAATGATTCCTGTAATATCCCTGATAAGTTCATTTATTTATTCACTCAACAAATATGAATTTGATTGCCTACTATGAACCGGAGACTCTTCAGATCAGTGTGACTAGAACATTGGACCGAATAAGTAAAGTCCCGTCCTTTAAGAGCTTGCATCCTCGTGGATGATACAGACTAAAAACAAAACAAATTCACTGTAGTAACAGGAAGCAATGCGTGCTATAAAGAAAAACAAGGTAAAGAGATATGGTGGTGATGCTAGTATTTTATATAGGATGACCAGGTCATCCTATATAAAGGTGCAGAGGCCTAAATGAGCTTCAGAAATAAGTTGTGTGGCTATTTGTGTAAAGGAACATGACAATCATGGGGGTCAGCCAGTGCAAAGGCCCCAGAGGATGGTGCACCTCACATGCTCTAGAAATTGCAAGGGGTCAGTGTGGCTGGAGTGGAGTGAGGAAGTGGGAGAATGGGAGGAGAGGAGCTCGGCAACAGATTACATGGGACAGGTCACCATCACACTCCCTAGAGTTTCCTTCAATGTCTATCATGATTCATGGGTAAGAACTGTTTTTTTTGTTGTTGTTGTTAGGCCAGTAGAAAGAATTTATTGGGAAATGGGGGAAAAAAACAGAGCTTGCAGGGAAATGGGAGAGAAGGATGGATATACACACAGAGATTTGGTGCAGGCTCCTCTAGGCTAAGAGAGTGAGCTCTGGCTTATGTGGGCATCTTTTAAACCATTAGTTATTCCTCCCCTTGCTAATGCGAAGGGGAGGGGCCCCAGCTGTTATTGGCTACCCGACCAATGGTGGGGCCAGTGGTGAGGATTGTTTGGAATATCTGAGGCCAAGAGCAAGTCCCAGAAAGAGTTAACTTGGGTGTGAACTCTCTGAGTGGGGAGTTGAGGCAGGTTAGTACAGGGAAATGAGGAAATGAGGAGCCACAATGTGGCCAACAGACAACATGACCGACAAACAACATGGTGGTGAGACCCCACATTGACACTGACCTTGAGGTCCCAGTTAAGAACTATTTTTCAACACACCGTAATAAGGAATATCCACAAAACAACCCTATGGGAGAATACTATCTAAGTTTATAGCTGAGGGTTTAAGTAGTGTACCCAGGTCCATGACATACTTGTAGTGAACATATATGGTAAACTAGGGATCCGTCTCTCTTTTTGCCTTGTAAGCAGATATTAAAATAGTTGATGGGTATTTACTGTAGAACAGTGGTAGAAAATGGTGGGGAGAAGATATGTTGTTACTGAATTTGGTGACTTCCATTTAAATGACATGACATGTCAGTCTTGAAATCAATATTTTGCAATTGATAAGCAATTGACAGTTTGCTTGGTTAAAATATGGTGAAAACCTGGGTGGCTCCATCTATCCGAGAATGATGTCCTTTTCTCTTCCTAGCTCTAGGCTCTGCTAGACTTCAGTTAGTAGTAAAGCAAACATAAAATGCTGAAATAAATATAAATCCTATCACTAACTTTTAGTTTCTATACCTTATACATCTATTTATTCTCAATTTTAAGTTCCTGTATTACAACATGATGGTTATTTCTAAAATCAACTATAGGTAGCCTAGTATATTTCAGATCTTTAGATAATTACAGATAGTCCATGAATTCACAGAATCGCTTTGGTTTAAAAACATTTTTTCCTTTTCTTACCAGCAGAGGGCACACTTCACTACCCTGTTTGCCTTTCTCAACAAAAAGCAGTGATGAATTAGAAAGTGGAAAAAAAACAACAAAAAAACAAAACCTTTCAAACATGATAAACTTGTAAATCCTGTGTACATGGTTTACAAAATGAAAATGTTATCAAACTGAGAAGAATTTAGGATCTAGTCAATTCCCTTAGCTTAGAGTCTAAGCCAGCTCCAAATCATCCAAGAGAGATTAAAAGTTGTTTTTATAAATTGAGAAGAAACATATACAATAAATCTTTGCTATAATTTTTATTAGTAGTCAAAAAGAGAAAACTTTTTATCTTGTTTAGTAAAGATTGATATGTAAATAATGAATTGCACATTTTAAGAATTAGATGATCTGTGGGTAGATTGCTCAAGATATTCAGTTTGCAGTTGCTTATTTTTTTGACATGATTTTTCACTGGCAGATGTGTGTATCATCAGAAAGAGCACTGGACTTTACTTGGGCCCCTTACTGTCTGTTCAAGTTAGAGTGCATTGACCTGTTTATACCTCACGTTGCTTATTTCTAAAATTCATATAATAACACTTGCCTGAGTTGTTTGTGTAAATTAATGGAAAGAGAGCAGGATGCCAGAGAGGAGACCTGCATTCTAGTCTAGCTCTGTGGCCTTATGTAAGACAATGACCATCTCTGGGCCTCATTTTCCTGCTCTCAATATGAACAGCTTGAACTAGATTTTCTATGATTTAGATGGTATGTGGTCCCTGCCAGTTCTTGCATGTTAAAATGGCTAGTAAACTGAAAAGTGCTATATGAATGAATGATAAAGCATCCATTTCCCTACATTTAAAAGTTGTTAAGAAAAAAAAAAAAAAGTTGTTATATTCTATGTGAATTTCCAGGAATAGATCTGTATTCTGAAGCTATAGCCATCTGTGTTTAAGGTCTGATTAGAAAGAGAGAAAAAGCAAGGCTAAAGTGTAGACAATATGAACAAAACTAGAACCCTTAAAAGATAGCCACTAAATGAGCCTCAAGAAAGTGCATCAAGGAAAGAGTCAAGAAAAAAAATAATAACACTTAATAACACTTAAAATAGTAACACTTATTTCCTAGTGCCTTTTTTTCCAGATTGAAAGCAATACCTAAGTTATAAATTCATGACTTATGAATTTATTCATTTACTCAGTTATTGATTCACTAATTGAACAGATATCCTGCTCATCCTGCTCATCTAAAAGGCAATTTGCACACTATCGCCTTCCCCCCAAGACGCTGAGACACCTATTTATTTTCCCTCTTTGTGCAGGTCTGAGCAGAGACTACATACTCCCTCCTCTTTTACAATACAGCTATTTTCAGCTCAAGTAATTTTTCTCCTTTTAAACACCTTTTTACTTCCTCCCTCTTCCAACTGTTGCCTAGCAATATCAGAAACACTTGCTCTCCTTCACCCTAACTAGCTCTCTTTTTATTTCATTTAGATGAGTTGAAAAGAACCTAACCACAGACTAGAAGTATTAGAGCAGTACTGGTGATCCACTTGTAGCAGGGATAAGGAATACCATGCTTTGAAGTGAAAATAGACCTCACAAAGACTCCATTTCTATTGACCTTGAAAGGGCCTTGAAGTCCCCTTCAGAAATGGCACAAACGTTTCCATGTTTCTTCTCCCTGTCTTTAATTAGGTATGTACTATTCCTAAGTGCTGGTATTCAAGATAAAATAAAACTTTTATTACTTGTTTTGCATTTGTTTCATTAATTAATATTGTGATGGTATTAATCACTGTTATCCATTTACAGTATAAGGTGCTTTAGATAACTGTAGCTTAGATTTGCTTTTGTAGACTAACTTAAATATCTATAAATAGGATCTTTTTTCCCTTTGGGAAAAAATGTAGAAATCAACTTTTGGACTATAACACATGGGTCGGTTAGGAATTTTGTATTGTTCTCGAGCCTCCTTCTTAATGAAAGTTGGCAAATAAGGAATCTGAAAGTTTTTTGTTTTAACTATAAGTCTGGTTGCTGGTCCTGGTTATTGAAGTCCAGCATGTCACATATAGGGGCATATTTATATATTAATTTATTTAAAAGATGTATTTTTGTGTTCCTACTATGTACTAGGCATTGTTTTAGAAACTTGGGAAATGTAAGTGAACAAGACAGATCAAAATCTTTGTCCCTTATGGAGTCTAAATTCTTGTGAGAGTGGGACAAGAGAGAGACAATGAACATGGTAAACAATTTATATACTGGAGTAGATGGTTAAAAGTGCAATGGTAAAAAGAAAACAGGGTCTGGAGGATTGGAGTACTAGGCTGGGGGTGGACGGGTTACAATTTTAGATAGTTTCAGGGTAAGCCTCATTCAGAAGTTGGGATTTGAGCAAAACTTGAAGAAAGCTAGGAAATAAATCATGGGGCTACCTAGGGTAGGACCATTTTAGGTAGAGGAAACACCTAAAGTGGAAGTATATTTGGTAGGTTTGAGAAACAGTGAGGGGACAAGTGTAGCTGGTATGGAGTGAGTGAGTGGAGGAATAGTGGGGAGAGAGTGGGACCGGGAGATAAGGGGATCCATGTTCTAGCTGACCTTATAAGGAATTGCTTAGAATTGGGCTTTTCCTGTGAGTGAAAGGGGAATACACTGGACAGTATTGAGTAGAGGAATGACATGATTTGATTTAGGTTTTTAAAGGATCCTTCTTGCTGCTGTGTTGAGAATAGACTGTAGGTGGATAAGGATACAAAATGGGGGGGACCTGATGGAAGAATATTGCAATAATTCGAGTGAGACAGATAGTATGGAGAGGTGAAAGGAATCAAGGATATATGCAAGGGAATAGTTATAATGATTGACATGGAATTTAAGCAGGATAAGGAAGGTAGGGAGGATGTCAGAGAGAAGGACAGTGAATAATTAGTGGGATCAATGCTCTAGAAGTCTCTGTGGAGGTTAAGCATTGTTGAAATAAATTGAGGTATGAGAGGAATGAGCTTGCATCCAGGAAGGGATGGTCAGGGGGTGGGCATGAGATTAAATTTTGGAGGATTTGTAGGTAATAACAAAGTTTAGAGGATGACCTTGAGAGTGAGTGGCTAGAATTGATGTAGGACAAGATTATTAGAGGGGAGAAAGTCAGAAAGAGGTCAGGGTGTTAGAAGGACTACTACCTATGTGTGAATTGAAATGGTCAAGAATTAAGATAGTTATGTTTCAGAAAGTCATAGGGAGCCAGGAGCAATAAGTGGGGATGACTTGAGGATCAGTAGATGGCATCAACAATGAGGGGTTAGGGAATCGTATACTCTAATGAGATGAGATTCAAAGCTAGGAGAGAGGGTGAATAGTTAGGAAGCTGCAATGAGGAACAGGGAGTACACCTATCTCACTTCCAGGCCCAGTTGTACAAAAGTTGTGAGAGAAAAAGGAGCCAACTCTTGAAAGGGATGCAAGGAAAGCAGTGTGCTCAGGAAAGAACCAGGATTTCTGATAGTGAGAAGATGGTTACAAGAGGGTACTTTTTCACTGAAAGGAGAAACCAAGGGATGTTTTAAGATTAAATGTGACTCACAGAAAACTTTCCTTTTCTATCCCAGAGATTTGCATCTTCAAATATTTATTGAATCTCTGTAATATACAAGGTACTATAGCCTAGGTTCTATGCACACCCAATGGAGCATAAACAAGACTTAATTTCAGTGACCTGCCCTACCTTATTAACACCATTCTCCCTGACCAATTCTCCGCCATGGGACAAGCCATTTGGTTCTACAGACGAGGGAAGGCATAGAGGGTTGGGGTCCTCTGGGATGGTGGTAAAACCCTATGGCTTTTATTTTGCTGGTAACATTGTACTGTTCATACCACCATGGAATCTTTTTATTCCAAGTTTTATTTATATTGAAACCTCTTTACAACACCATCATTTAAAAGCAGCCAATTATAGTTCCCTGTAGTTTCTTCAGATTTTGACCCATATGTTTACACAGTTTTTAATTAGTTGTAATCATAATGTATTTTTGGTATACTTTTTACATACAATGTGCAACACTTTGATTTGCCTAGGGGATAAAAGAGTTCAGCCCAACACATCTATTTTATGGATGAGGGAGCATGGAGAAGGATTCTCTATGGAGCTCTAGTGATAAGCATGGAGCTGAGCACCAGGCAGGCTTTCAGTAAGTGTTTGCTGAGTGGCTGATTCACAGTGATGTATGAACAAAGGGCCTGTTCTTCATTGTTAAGTCATAAAACCTTGAGGATGGAGTCAAATCCATATCTCTTCTCCACACTTCAGCTAGTTATGAGTTCCTTTGCAAGCCATTTAAGCTCTCTGACCTTAAGCTTCCACATCTAGGAAGCGCAGATACTAATATCTGATGAATCTTCTCAGTTGGGTTTTTATGAGGTTAAATTAAGGTACTATAAAATGAAAGCCATTGTTTATGACAAGGTCATTTGATTGTATGAGTGTGCTAAGGCACAGATGGGATGGGAATGTCTGGGAAGATTTCTTCAAAAGGAGAGTCTTGGGGTCACTTTTGACAAAGGGGCATGCTTTGGTTGAATCTTATTTTGAATTTGTCATTTAGTCAAGTTGGAGGAAAGAAACCTAAAATTAAATAGAATCGTTTCCCCTCACATTAAGATCCTCTCATGGCAAGGGCATTTTTCAGTCTTAAATGAAAGCTCTAGAATAAGTATGGAAGCCTAGTGTTTAAAAGTAGATCTTGTTCATACAGCTGAATAAAAACCCAGCTTCTCTGGCACAGTGCCCTGGTATTATTACAGAGCATGTTAGCATTTGAGTGCGACGACTAGAAGAAAATCCTCAGGATATGAGAGGCTGCCTATGATATGGAAGGTGATTCTCTCACACTTCCAGGTGAGATGTTTGGCAGGATTAGAATATGTCACTTGCACCTTCCCTGGTGTTGGTAGAATTGGGTGTTGAGGAGAGATGTGTGAGAGCCCCTTCCTCATTTTTCTTCAATTACATTCCAGGTGCTGTGTTTTTTCTTTTTTCTTTTTAAATTAAGCTACCATCTGTAGAGTACAATAGGAGGTGGTATGTACAAGGTTAAGCACAGAGCCAGACAGCCTGGTTTGAATCCAGGCTTCCATCTGTGAGGCTGTGGTCAAGATATTTAACTTCTCAGTGCCTCAGTTTCCCCATCTGGAAAAGAGTAGTGATAATAGTAAACACCTAATGGCTGTAAGTATTAAATACTTTTATATATGTAAGGCACTTAGAGCAGTGTTTAGCATATAGTAAGTGCTATTTAAGTGTTGGCACTAATATCTGGAGTTTTTGTCAAAGATGAAAAAAATACCTAGGTGGCTAATAAAAAGTATTGTTTGATTGTTTGCATTTTTACCTCCAGGTTCAATCTTTGTAAAAGTGTAAAGATGTGTAAAGATGGGGGTAAGGGGAGGAGATGAGATTAATGAACAAGCAAAGGGTGCTTTTTAAAATGAAGTTTTCTAGAAATATTTTAAAAATAGTATTCTGTATTACATTTATTTTTAAAAAAATCTGTGAATCTGAAATCTCATAGTTTCTGTTGAAACCTGAGAGTCCCCTCATTCTGATAATCTTGAATGACAGGATTGACAACTGTACTTTTAAGAAAAAGTTCCACTTTCCTTTCTCTCGAGTTGGCTTATTCCTTGGGCTACAGTTTTCAAGTTCAAGCATTTACCAATTATTTTTTGATTTTTTAATCTCTAGAACAGTGAGTCTGGGATTTCATCCCTTCCTATCTTGTATAATTTACATCTGAACTATGATTTCCTGTAGATTGTGACTGAGTGGGCTGATTTAAGTTCTATTCTTAAAATAGGTGCTTAAAAATAAGACTTTTTCTTTATAAATGGCACAAACACTATGTACTATCCAAGAACACTTTTACACTTTCTTACTTAAAAATTCATTTAAAATTACCTTAAATAAATGTGAACAGCTTTTTGTCAAAATGCTCATTTGTAAGAAAAACAATATTGAAGCAGAACTTAACACATTTGCTTTTCTTTTAGATGCCTAAGTCATCTGAAGGTTTTCTCTCGTCTTCTGCCTTTATTACCTGAGTTTTACCCACTGTCACAGGACAGGACCACTGTTTAAAGCTTTTTCACTGGGCTCCCTGCTTCCACTGCGTCTTCCCACAGTGAATTCACCACACAGTAGCTAGAATGATATAGAAATGTAAATTCAGTCATGTCATGCCCCTTTTCAAAACTCTCCAATTGCTTTCTCTTGATTTCAGAATAAAATCTAACTTCCATACCTTGGCCTCTAAGAGGTACCCTGTTTCTCCTACTACTCTCCTCCATGCTCATTCAACTCCAGCTATATTGACTTCTTGCTCTTTCTTGAACATACCAAGCTCATCCCTAACTGTGGGCTTTAGGCCTTGCTAGTCCCTCTACCTGGGATGATATCCCCTAAATACTCAGATGACTCATTCCTTCACTTCAGATCTCTGCTCATATATCACATATATTCAGAGATTCCTTTGCTAATTACAACCTCTCCCCATCACTTACTTTACTCTTTTAATATTTTTTTATTATAGCACTCATCACCACCTGGCATATTATATAGTTGTTTGTTTATTGTGTGTTTTTTTCACACATATAATCGCCAATGAATGTGGATTTTATTTGATCCACTGCTGAATTTCCAGTGCTTAGAAGAGAGCCTGGCTTAAGAGTGGACGATCAATATTAGAAGAATGAATGAATGAACAAGCTTGGCAGGTGTGTAGCCTTAAGCAGAATTTATGGCCATCCTAATATGATTGATATTATGCTTTGATTTGGATTCAGAATATTTGGTTCCTCTTGGAAAGGTGATGGGAATAGAGAAATAGTTTGTGATTTGCCTGGGACCGAAACCTCCCTCTCCCCAAAACGGAGCCTGAGGCAAGGGATTGTACACAGGTAGTTTATTTTGGAGAATTATCCTAGGGTACAGGTGTTGAGCACTTAGAGGAGTGAATGAGAAGAGGAGTGAAAGCCAATTCTAGGGTGCATTTTTGAGCTGTTTAGTGGACAACTGTGACAATCTCACTGGGTAACTTTGAGAAGTGGTATATAGTGCACCTAAGAATTGTGCACCTGAGACACAGAGGAGTGGATTATTTATCCATTGGCTCCTGCATGGCCAGGGGTTGCACCAGGAGTTGCTCACCCCTGCTTACTCTGGCTTTGCACATGAATTGGAATGGCTGAGCAGTTCTGCAATGTTTCAGTGACTGCAATGGAAGCCGCAGGTAGAAAGCTGAGGTGAGGGACTGTTAGGTTTTATATGCACACAGTTGGTTGCTCAGCACCAGTTTGAGTGAAAAGCACGGGGGGAAGATGGGAGCTGGGTCACAAGAGTTTTCTGATGCAGGAATCATCACTGCTTTCCTCCTTATAATCTTAATCTGAATTAAATTGGTCCTTTGAGGCAGGGCTCAGGCATTTTCATTTTTATTACCTCCATTGCCTTGCATGGTATATATCAGGCATTGAATAAATACTTATTTACCATTTGACTAACCTATAAGCAATATTACACACACACACACACATATATATTAGAGAAGTTATGGGTTTACAGGCCAATCATGCATAAAATACAGGATTCCCACACCCCACCCCACTACCAACATAGTGTGGAACATGTATTACAATTGATGATAGCACTTTTTTGTAATTATACTAAGTTTTAACAGTATTTACCTTTGTTACAATTGATGAAAAATTATTAAGTATTACTATTAATTATTGTTCACAGTTTACATTAAAAAATGCACAGATGCATTTTTTCTATATACCACCCTATTATGAATACATTGTATTAGTGTCATGTCTTTGTTATAATTCATGAAAGAACATTCTTATACTTGTACTATAAACTATAGTTCATCATCTACAATAGCGTTCACTGTGTTATACAGTTCTGTTTTATATTTTAATTTTTATTTATTCTAGTCACACCTAAAGTTTCCACTTTTAACCACATTCACCTTTATAATTCAGTGCTGTTAATTATACTT
>JAQZBX010049557.1:0-19892 GCA_029593785.1 Cabassous unicinctus
ACGTTGTACTGAAAGAAGGGCAGTCAGAAAGTATTGCCAGTGTGGAATCCTGAGTAGACCAGTCCACTGAGCATGGAGACTATTGTCATGTGGACACAAACTTTAGGGCTCATGATCACAGGGTAATAGAGGTGCTGACAGATGGCCACATATATGTCCTAAGCCATAATGGTGAGGAGCATCAGCTCCACAAACACAAAGAACACCACTAAAAAGACCTGAGCTATGCATCCTGCCTTTGAAATGGTGCTTCTGTCAAGCAGAGAATTGACACATGAATTAGGGAGAGTTACATAAATGTAGCAGGCATCCAAGATGGCTAGATTCCTGAGGAAGAAGTACATGGGGGAGTGAAGGCTCTTCTAAATGGTTGTGACAGTAATAATGAGAACATTCCCAATACTAGTCACCAAATATATCAGAGAGAATGATATGGCATGCAGAACCCATACTTCCCATTCATCAGAAAATCTCATTAGAAGAAACTCCATCATTATAGTAGAATTGAACATCTTTGAGAAACAAGGATAGGTTGTACCTGGGAAGCAAGGAGAAAAACCCTGAACCCATAAAGAAACAAATTACAGGAAGGTGCATCTTAACTCTTTTACTGTTCACCCCTTGTTAAGTTTAATCCATAGCAATAGTGCTAATATTTTGGAAGGAAAATTATGTGGTGCTGCATTAGCTTCCATAATAATCTTATTCCTGCTATGAGAGTTAAGTACAAATAACAACCTAATTGCTCATAACCAGAAAACATAAGTGTTATCTATCAATCAATCTATTGATCAATCGATTGTTCATAAATTTTATCATCTAAATTGCATATCATATGAGTATGCAATTTTCTCATAAAATAGAAATATATAGAGATTTTATAGATAAAATCTTATGGCTTTTTGAAGATAATGTTGAACATTCAATAATTGGAATAAAATTGTTTGGATTTGTTAAATCTTTCATTTTTATTTTAAATGCACAAACAATATTGGAAAAATAATCTCCTATCTAGAACTAGTCATTTAGGGACAATAGCATCAAAATTATCTTAATTTGCCTTCTGAAGTTAGAATTTTACTTATTCCAATATCTGAAACAGATAACACTCTCTTTACCTCTTTATCTCAATTACATCACACTGAGTTTGCTCTACATTTTTCCATTGAAATCTTATTCTTCAATTTATTTTTCCAGCCATCTATCTCTCCTTTGAAAGACAGAGTTGTCCCTTCCATTAACAGAGCAAAGTATTCCTGCTTGTACAGTTTTTTGATATAATAAAGTAATCTCTAGAGAAGAGCAAAGATTATGCCAACAAAAAACTGTTTTCAAATATTCCCCTAACTTGTGGGCTAGAATTTCCTTTGCAACGGACTGTCCTCATTGTTTGTAAATGTCTGAGTTGGCTAATCTGAAGAGTTATGTAACACAAAACTAGAAAAACCTTCTTTTAATTAGCTAACATTTGAAATAAAAGTTTTTATTATATTGCATGTTATTTTCTATATCTCTATACAGGTACCTTAAATGTATACAATTAAGTGTAAAAGAAAAAAAGAAAATATAGTGCATGATCTATCCCTTTTTGTAAATAAAACAGAATAGCTAAAATAATATAGATAGAGAATGAAATAGGTGGAGATAGATAAAAAATATGTTAATATAAAAATTACGAAGTACCAAAAGATTCTTAAAAGAACTTGCCTCCTTTTAAAATCCTGAACTAGTTGCAATTTAAAGATACTCATTTTTAATTTAAAAGTACAAAAATGGTTAACCGGTTTGTGAACTTTTGGTTTTCATTATACTATTTCTCATTATTAAAAAGTATTAAATGGAAATATATTTATATTAGTAAAGGACAAGAGATCCCCTTAATTGGATCAGTTAGTATAACTTTCAGCTCAGACATTCTGAGAGTGTTGTCTAAGTTTTAATTGGAACATCTTTCTAAAGGAGCCACAATGTGTTTGATTCAAACAATAACCAAATTGTCCTGCTTATAGATTGGTAGATTTAGGGTATATAAACTTATGGTTTAGGGACTGAACAATTACTACAGCTGGTGGCCCTGATTGAAAAAGGAGTACGATGGAATCACCACACCAGTGTGATTCACACAATTAGTGAAGAAAATGGACAGTATATGGAATTCTATTAATATTTAATTAACATGTGTTGTAATTTGCATATATCCAAACATATACTCCTCTATTTTGAATACATTACAATTTTATTCCATATAAATATTCCAATGTACTACATTTTAGGATTCTAAAATTTCTTCTAAAAAGCACAATTTCTTGATAATTATTCAAATTCTAGAAATTAAGTGGTTGTATTTACAGAAATAATACACATCAATTTTTTTCTGAATTAAGTAGTCATCCACCATCAGTAAATAGCCTGTTTATCCATGTTACTTAACATAATTTCGAGGTCAGTTTTATGAAAATAGGTCTCCAAACCTGTAAAGTTAATAAATGCCTTTGTTTTTATTCTTTTATATTTAGATATTTCAAAGCTTATAAAAATGGAAGTATGCTTTTCACAATAGCATCAACTTAAATATTCATAAGTATATTAAATAGATAAAATACTACAGACTGCCTTGGGTTGAAGTACTTGAAACACCACATCCTTACTTGTAAATATTTATCAAGTTAATTGTATTTAAACTTGATTTTTCTATGTGTCAAAGTAACATACTTCCATTAATAGGAACTTCTGGATTTAAAAATTTTATTTTTTCTTTCCTCATCCTCTTACTAGTTGCATATATTTAAGCATAAAACATGGTAGTAATATATATCTTTGTAATTTATTTTATATAAACATTTCCCAACTAGCAGATACTTAAAAGGTTAGTGATTTTAAAGGACACTCATCAGTTAATTATTACATGGTATAAGTAGGTGATTCTATTCATAATCATCATTCTTACCTCAAATTATCAAAATGATGATCAAACTTTTTATTTAAAAAACTATTCCTTACATTTAACTACTGAAAATTGTCTAAATCCCCCTCCCCGACCTAGATAATAATTTAATCCTTTTTAAAATGGAAGGGATAATTTTGACCACTTCTTCCAACTGATAGCATCACTCCAATGCTGGACTTGAGTTTCAATAAATAAATAAATAAATAACTTTTTGTGCAGCAATATGAAGAATAAATCTTTTTCCCTTTATATCTTAAATCTGGCAAACCTTTGATTAATGATATAATTAAGTCTTTCAAATAATTATCCACTTATCTATTCATTTATTGATTTAGTCATTCAAGAAATTAGAATTGAGACCCTAACATTTTTCAGTTTTTGGTTAGGTGCAGAGGATTCAATAAGGGATGAACAAGAGATTGCATTCTGATTTTTAACACTGTATTTAAATCCTGGCAATATGCATACAATGTAACTTATTTTAAATTTTTCTTAGAATAGTTAAATTACCCCATTTTATATACTTTATATTATATTTATGCTACTTGATATTCCTCTTAAATTATTAATTTTATTTTTAAGGGCGATTTTCATTATATGCAAATCTGAACACCTAGCTCAGATATTTGCATTAGTCAATAAATGATGGCTGGGTTTTTGAATTTTCAAATAATATTTGCCACATAGAAAACTACCCTTTTTATTTTAAACATTTTAAACCTAAAATACCATGGTTTTTGAAATGGTAGGAATGGTGATAGCAATTTGCTCACTGGTACACTGCTTTGTCTCAGCCCATGCTTTCTAGCTGACATTTTTCTTTGTATTGAATTGGTCATTTTTTTAAATTAAATAATTGTTTTCACAGACTTTTCAATGAAATTTTAAATTAAATGGGTTGTGTCAGTACCTATGGACAGTTTTGCTTTCAGTTTGAATTCATTTGTTCTTCCCAAACAAGATAAGAAGAGATTGTAAAGGAGTGAGGGTAAAGCATCAAGATGGATGCAATAAAATAAGATCAAAATAATAATAATAATAATAATAATAATAATAATAAGAAGAAGAAGAAGAAGAGGAAGAAGAAAAAGACTTACTATGCTTTTACCCTGGAAGGGGAACAATGTGTTTAATGATAGTTTCTCCCACAAGGTGATCAATTGTAGGCTAACCAGTTTTTCAAAGTACTGGGAAAAATATTAGCATTTCTTCATTTAAATACTGCATTGCGAATATTATTGCCTAGCTATGGACATTGGGTCACATTTATATTAATAAGCACCAATTACTACATCATCTCAATCATGGCTTTAGGGATCATAGACCTAAATATCTAGCTAATGATCACCAGACTCCTAAGAGGAACTCAGGATCTCATTATCTTTCAAGGTAAATGAATGAGACCCAACTGAAGTACATGTGTGGTTATTAGAGTTATACATGTGGAAATACTAATAAATATGAATCTCATGGAGCATCTTTCAGATTAGTGACCTTTCATCACTCATAGTAAGAAAATCATGGAAACCTTAAAGTTTTCATCTTTAGAGGGCTTGTAAGAGGAGAATATAAGCATAATGGAGCCTTTGTGGCTTGGAAAGAGCTCTGTGATAATCCTCAGCATATCTAGTTTAGCAGCAAATTGGCAAGTACCTAAGGTCTCATTTTTTGTAGCCCTGTATTTGCAGGAATGAGATAAATATTAGTAGGCACACTAGAAAGCAAGAGTTTACATAGCTATGTTAAAGGATACATTCCAGGTCTAAGGACAAAGTCCCAGCAGGAAAGAGACTGGATGTGGCTGCCCAGTGATAACACTGCCCTGACCATGGCTTCCCTGAAGTCAGCTTGTTTATGAGGTTATAATGTGAGGACAATTCTGGATTAAAGGAGGACTGAGTCTCTTCATCATCTAAGGTTAACCCATTATCCTCTAGAGGGCCGTATAACCATTTAAATATGTTAACTGAACATATTTGACAACATTTCAGGTATTTTTGATGACACACTTTTCTGTGGAAATTCTCATATACCTGAGTGATTGGGATGTCAAACATATAAGAGTTTTATTATCCACCTACATTTTTTCATCATTGGCTTCAAGTATGAAAAAAATGAACTAATTTAATAAATTTGCATTGATTATATTTAAATCACATCAACAAAGATGTCCATATAGTCATATAATTATAAATAGTGCACCTTAATTTGGGGAAAGCTTCAGAATCTTCCTATAAACTGACAGAAAACAGTATTGTCCTCATCATTTTTCTGACATTATATCACTTCTCTTTTTTCACTCTGTGTGAGAGAATTAAAGGCCTGATAGGAATTATGGAAGGAAATTGGGTTAGGATCACATCCTCAACTATTGTAGAGGTCATAGATGACTTGAGAAAACACAAATCTTAACTGAGGAAGACTGACAGCATGATGATATGGGGATAGACAAAAAAAATCTGTCCATTTCTCCCACTTAGAAGCTTGAGGAGAGTGTCTTTGACTAGATTAATTTGTGTTTTTGGTTTGCTTTAGTGGCCCTCGAGAGCAAAGGCTGAAGTATTGGACCCTAGCTCTCCTGGGAATAGCCAGTCAACAGTCAAATGTATCTCATACATATGAATAGATGTTCAGCCATGGGCAATGTAAGATAATGCATATTAAAGCTTCAAAGAATATCTGTTAACCCCTTCTAAGAGTAACAAAAATCCAGGGTGGGTTAAACCTTCTATGCTTCTTTGTGGGAAAGCAAATGAACCAGCCCCATTAAGGGGAATATGACAAGAAATATCAAGCAAAATGTTATAATGTTAAATATATTTACCTGTTAGCCTATAAATCTCACCTCCAGGTAGCTTTGGCCACTCACATTTGCAGAAATACAAAATGTATTCATTTTGGCACAATTTTTAATAGCCAAGTACGAAAAACAATACATAGGTCCTCCTAGTGGGATGCTTATTAAAGAACTACCCATAAGGAAGTGCTTCAGAGCATAAAAAGGAAAAAAAAAATAAAAGAAAACTCTGGATACCTCTAATGAAAAATCCCCAGGCATCCAGTGAGGACAGAAAACTGGAGAATAGGATATACAGATTTCCATTTTTCATCACCTGTGCAGGGAGGTGCAAAAATGTATGCACATCTGATTATATTTTAAAAATAGAAACATTAGAAAATGATTACTCAAATGCAGTTTTGTAGATTTCACTTTGAACCATGTAATTTTTACAAGATTATAAAAATTAAAGAAAAATTCTCTAAAAACAACAAAAAAGAAACAAACACATTTAACTGATCAGAGCTTATGTCACAGAGGGAGCTAAAAAAATGCTTCAAATGGCCTTAGCACATAATGATTTGATATATATGCTTATCAGGAAACACCCAAAGACATAAGAAACTGGAAAAAATACTTAACTCCTTTCAGAAATTCATTTTTGTGGTCATTTTGTTCTAATTTTTATTCTGTCTCTGTTGAGTGAGTTTTTCAGGAGCATTTCACTTATATTTTTGTTACTGGGAAGTGAGATTTTCCAATTGGAATAGGTTAGATTAGGTTAAGAAAAAAAATAGATTTAAAATTGGTCCTGAATTTTATTATAAATTATTAGTGTGGATTCATTATTATATTCTATCACTTAAAGTATATACTTCTTTAGCTTTCTTCACTGATAAGCTGTAGGAAAAAAGCCTTCAGTAATGAGAATGCCAAGTATGATTCCAGCCTGTAAATATCGTTTTAATAAATTGGCTCTTGGAAATGAAGCTGATGCCAGGTCTGTTTCAGAAAAAGTACAAGAATAGCCTAGAATACCTCATTGTACCAGACAGATGGCAAGGAAGCTATCAAAGATCACTTGTATCACATAGAAATGATTCTGGTGTCAAACTGAATTGGCTCATGCTAGACAAACTTGGGTAAAATTGAACATCCATAAGTGTAAACACATGAGTGAATAGAAACACAAGTGCATTTAAAACAGCCATTTACAATGATGTCAACATAATAATGATAACAACAACAATAGTAACAACAACCAGTTCAATAGATTCATTTGGCAGATGCTAGAAAACCAATTCATTATTTTTAAAACTAGTATATAGGTGTAAAAATTAAGCATTTTCCTTCCATTTCTATGTGGACTCTACACCATGGTAAAGTCATAGCTGATTAATGGATTTTTCCTTATAGTGATATTGAAGATTATATACAAAGAAAGAATGCTACAATTGGAATGTCAACAATTTGCACTTCTTAATGAAATACTGGATCTGAGAATGGTCTTCAATGCTTGTCAATATCACAAAATGACGCAGCTATACAGTATGTACCTCTTGGTAGACATACTCAATAACTATGACTTAGTCTTGATAAAGAACAAATTTGAAGCTTGTGGTGGTTTGGAATTGCTTGTATTTCAGATAAACATGTTCTTACACTTAATCCATTCCTGTGGTTGTGAACCCATATGAAGTAGGACTTTTGATGACCTTATTTCAGTTAAGGTGAGGCCCACCTCAATCAGGATGGGTCTTAATCCTATTAATAGAGTCCTTTACAAGAGAACAAAATTCTGACAAAATAATAATAATAATAAAACAATCACAGAGAGAGCACAAGAAGCTGAAAACAGATACCAGAAGAGAATGGAGATAGCAAAACAATAAGCCATGTGCCAGGACATGTGACAATCTAGTCCCAAGGATTGCCATTCGCTAGCTCCAGAATGACACTGTGGGGAGAAAGCATCACTTTAATGATGCCTTGACCATGAGCTAATATGTTTTGATTGTTTAAAACAAACCACTGCATGGTATTTGTTTGAGCAGCCATGGAAACTAAAACAAAGCTCATCAAGAGAACTTTTTTTGATGATAGAAAGAATTTCTTCTTCCTCTGTACAGTTCAGTAGCCCTAGCCACATGTGGCATTCAAGCACATGAAATTGGTCTACTAGGAATGAGGAATTGATGAGTCTGTACTCATGAGTCTATACTTTCTAAAGGAAGAGAGAATATGTTTCAATTAAAACTCTCTTAGGCAGCAAATTTTTGTAAAAAAAAAGAAAATGATGATGAGTAGATGGAAAGTGACAGAACTGGGAAAAATTATTTGTACCATAGGTTCCTGTGATATAATGAAGAATATTGCTTCTCTTGGCACCATTTCTTGGGGTAATTATTTCTGAATCTTTAGAATTTCCTGTGATAGCAGAGTTCTTTTTGTTCATGTTGAGCACAGGAGCCAAATCTGCAGCCTTAGGGTGGAGCCTGACCAAATCAAGAGACCAAATATGGGATCAAGGGGTTGGGACTTTGAGCTACAGGATATCAACCCAACTCACTGCCTTTGGAGGGGAGAGGAGCTGCAGATTGAGTTCAACCACATGGACATTGATTCTTTTTTTTAACAATATATATTTTTAAATTTTTAATAGATAATCAGATTAAACAAATGTTACACAAAAAATAGAGGAATTCCCATATGCCCTACTCCCCAAACCTCCCACACCCTCCCACATAAACATCCTTCATTAGTGTGGCACATTCATTGCTATTGATAAACACATCCCGAGGGAATGGGGAGGGAAGAATGGACATTGATTCTATCAATCATTACTACATAATGAGACCCAATATAAACTCAGGCAATTTGGAGCTCCCATGAGTTTCCACGATTAAGAAAATAGAACTCTATGCCAGAAGGGTTACACATTCTGACATCATGTGGAAAGGACTTCACCTGACCTTCCACTTGAAAGCATCCCAGGCCTCACCCAATGCTTCTCTTATTTTGCTACCTTCTTAATTGTATCCTTCTACTCTAATAAAAGATATAACCGTAAGTATAGTATTTTCCATGAGTTCTGTAAGTCTAACAAATTATCAAACTGAATGGGGTCAAGGGAGCGTCCATATTTGTAGCCAGTTGGTCAGAAGTGGGGGTGCCCCGGGTCTTCAAACTTGCAAGTGGTTCTGAAAGACAATCTTGTAGTGGATTGGTCTTAACCAAAGGATTCTGGCCTAACTCCTGGTAGTGATAGAATTAATTGAATTGAATTACAGCAGTAGTTGGAGTTAGTGTAAAAAGCTTTTAAAATTTGCTGACAGAAGTTTCTGATACCATAACAGTATCATAGAAATTATTTCTATTCAAAATGCATGGAAATAAATAAAACTTAAAAAGAACAAATATAAAATCATGTAAAAAACTAAAAAAAGTGTAATTGAGATAATTTTAATAAAACACTTAAAAGATATATAATCTCAATATTGATCAAGGAATACAAATTAAAGGAGTATGGTGACTCTTCATTGGCAAACATTGTGTACAGCTTCAGTTCCAAAGTGAATGAGAAAACTACACCTTAATATACTTCTTGAGATATAATTTAAGTCATTCTGTTGGAAAGGCAATGCAATGTTATCTTCCAATGTGAAAAAATGCTTAACTTTAAAGCCAATCATTTTCACAACTCATGAAAATTATAAAAATTTATACACAAGGATGTGTGTGATAAACAAATCTAGTGGTATATTAGGTATTTATATACAACCTTGATCTTTAGAATAAAGAGAGAGACACACCCCAAATATACATTATATGGAGAAAGTTCAATTGTGTTACAGCATATTAAATATATATGTATATATATTTATATATATATTAAACAATACTTAAAATAATGACACCAGTTATACTTTTTTTCCATATAATTGATAAAATGACAGGCTATAAATATACCTTGGAATTATAGCCCTCATATGGATGTTTTTTTACATTAATTACTTGTTTATTCCAACACTTTTAAAATTATTTGTTTTTCATTTATGGAGGGATAAATGTTAGAATTTTACAAATGGTCACCAGATTTTCTGAGGGGAGGAAAAGGGAGGAACAGGACATTGGAATTGTTCTGCATATTGCAATGATGGATACAAGCCAGTATACATTTTGTCAAAACTTATAAGATTGTGTGGTGCAAAATGTAATCCATAATGTAAACTATAGACCATGCATATTATCAGTGCTCCAATCTGTGTTTATCAATTTTAACATATGTACCACACTAATAAAAATATTGTTAATGAGGCAAAGTGTGGGAGGGGAAGGGGTAGGGTAATTGGGAATCCCCTAAATTTTTTATGTAACATTTATATAATCTAAGTATTTTAAAAATAATAAATAAATAAATAAAAGTAGTTTAAACTAATTGCTTCTGGCGGTCCTTAAAAATTATATGGAGAAAAACATTTCAATAGCAGGAAACCAAAAACCAGGGTCTATGCTGGTTTCCTACAGAACAGGAAATATATTCTTTAACAGAAAGTGAAAAAGGGGTCACTGCTTAACTAAGCTGATGGTAATCCACAGTAATACATTCAGATCCATATGACATCTACACAGATCAAACTGGTGAAATAAATGAGGATATAAGTGGATTCACTACCCTGCTTCTGTCACTTCCTTTATGGTGGCATTAATCTATGCTCTTCTTGCAAAGATCAGTATTGTTTCTGGTTTGTTATATTGGAAAGGAGGGAAGCACTTGGGATGTCTATGAGACCTTCCTATCATCATAGCCCTTATTCTTTGGGTCTAAGAAGCAATATGGGGATTTTCCAAGTATGTCTATCTCCAGTTTTATAAGACTTGGGGAACAACAACAAGGTGGATCTGTGAACCAACTGGGTGCAACATGAGTCAGAATTGAGTTAGAAATCCACATATCATGTGATTACCATGAAAACCAATTCGACTGATGGGTGTCAGTTGCATATAAGGTTACCAGGAATTAGCTTAAATTCAGAGTCAGATTCTAGAAATTCCCAAAAAATGTGTGGAAATATCCTTTTTCCCAACACACAGTTATTCTAGTAAAGGCCATAATTCAATGAAGAGAATGCTTGGAGTAAAATTCAGGCCTAATATAACTATATCAATGAATTTGGGCTGATCTAATTTTATATTCTACCCTTTTTGTTATAACATATTTATGATCCATTGCCATACCTGTTCCACAGTAGTGATGTCTTGCAATATATTTTAGGATGGTCATACAATATTTTTGGCACATAAGCTATCTCTTTTTACCAATCCCATTGGGGCATGCTATTTAACTCTAATTATGGGTCTAGTGAAAACAAGGTGTGGTTCTGGTACATCTTAAGGTAATTTAGAATAGCCTTTCAAGGTGATTACACTAAAATGAGGATGGATTGTGATTTTCATGCTGAGGAAGGTTAATCTTCTAAAATATCATGGGGCAAGTTATTTTCACAGGCAAGGGAAGCTCAGAAGATTATAAGTGTCATCTTGCTTTTACCTTGTCACAATTCCAAGGTTTAGGATCCTATCCTTTCCCAATTAACTTGTATATAAGCCTGGAAATTGAACTGTGATTGTAATTCAGAAAATTGCCCATTTAAATATTATGTGTTATTGTCAGCAATATCTGCCCTGCTACTCCAAGTAATAAGAGATATTTTTTGTACAGACATAGAAGCTATTGATTCTTTGGCCACATATTGATATGAGAGTTAACAGAAGTCAATTTGTCATTTTCAGTATATTTACACTCAAGTGCACTCAAATATATCCAAACCATACCTTAAATACAGTCTTTATAGTTATCATTATAATCATAATTTTTAAAGGTCATAGCCACTTGAATTCCCAAAGCACATGCTTGAAATATTCCTTCATCTCAATAAACCATAGGTGATAACTTAATTAATTATGATGCTACTGTGAATCATGTATTACTAACATTCTATTTTCCATTGGTGAGAAGTGCTCCAAAGGCATGTGCTCAAGCCCAAAAGCATGAACAATCCAATCCTTAAATCTTATCTTGAGTGATCTATCTCCTGTAACTGTTCCAGTTAGCAAATGTTTAGCAGTATGGGTCCAATCAGGAAAAATAAGGCACATGGTAGTTTAAACATAATACATTTAATGTAAATATTTATTACCTATTATAAAAGAGTATGTATATGATATAAGGAACTCAGTAAAGTATAGTATAGATCTGATAAAGAGTACCCAAAGACGCATTTGGAAAGGAATCAGACATTATTGAAAAAGGTATGCTTGGGCCATGGCTAGCAGGAAATAATTTGTTGTTTAGCAAGGTGGCAAGAGGTTCGGAGTTTCTGGGCAAAAAAATAGGCAGTCCTCTGGGTTGTTGGTGGAGGAAGAGTAAATCAGCAATCAGTGGCCTGGAGAGTCAGTGGGAGAACTACATATTTGGTTGTCATGTGTTTGCAGAAGGAAGAAATAATTGGTGTGTGACCCTTTCAGCACCCTGTGGGTACCTGCATGCAAGCCACATGTTGGCTTCTCAGGGAAATCTGAAGAACTGGTTGCATTCAGGTTACACAAAACACTGTTTTGTATAAATCAAAGGAGTTGCAAAAGCAATATCACCAGACCAATGCCATAAACTAACAGAAGAACTGGCCAAGGAAAGATTTACCATATATTCTCCCATTTCCATGCCAATCCCCTTAGCCTGCAAAGCAAACTGCAGGAAGTCTTTGCATTCTGTAACAGCACATTGCCTTAAACTGAGAAAGCAAAGCATCATATTCATTTAAAAAAAGTGTTAGAGTAATTCTTTTCTTCATCAAATACCTTATATTGAAGGACAAATTCATATCCAAAAGGCCATACACCATATACTGAAGGATGAGTTGAGAGCTGAAGAGCAATGAAATGATAACTGATACATTCTCTTTATAAATATGACCCCAGAAGGAAAGTTTTGGTCAATAGCTTGATATACTAGGTATTGAGTCACCCTCATATTTTGGCTCTCTTTCCAAAAAATGCTAGCAATCATTCCTCTAGGGGCATGCATTAGTCAGCCAAAGAGGTGCTGATGCAAAATACCAGAAATCTGTTGGCATTTATAAAGGATATTTCTTTAGAGTAGACACTTACAGTTACCAGGGCATAAAGTGTAAGTTACTTCCCTCACCAAAGTGTGCTGTCACGTGTTGGAGCAAAATGGCTGCCAATATCTGCAAAGGTTCAGCCTCCCTCTTCCTCTTAAGGCTCCATTGTCCCAACTTCTTCCAATGTCAGCTGTAGCCTGGGATATATCTCTTCTCTTTTCCAGGGCTCAGCTGCTGTGTCCTCTCCACAAGGTCAGCTGTGGACTACCTGGCTCTCTCTCTTTCCAGGACCTCTGCTATGTCTATGGAGTCATCTCTATTCCTCTGTGTTCTTCTCCTGTGTGTTTACTTCCCCGGGCTCCAGCTCAAAACTTCAAATAAATCCTCTGCCATTTACTTTTCTCTGTAAGTCCCCACCCAACAAGAGGTTGGGGACTCGATGTCCCAATTACATGGCCCAATCAACCTCACAACTCAAACAAGTAAAAGTGAAACTTCTGAATCCAATACAATCTAATATGCCCAGAAGAACAGACCAGTTAGCAAACATAATCCAATATCTATTTTTGGAATTCATAAAAAATATCAAACTGCTACAGGGGGATGTTTAAAATATCCTGTATAATTTCTGTTCTTATGTCAATTGGTGACTACTGATATGTTAAGAGCTTCTATGCCCATGAGAACTGAAAAAGCAAAGATTCATTAAATGACTAGATTTTCTCTAAGGGGTGGCAACTTCACTTGGGACAAAATTTGATTAGACAGAAGGGCAGCTTCATGAATGTAAGAATTTTTACTTGTTTTGTCACATGTTGTTTTCACCATGCCCAGATTATTGCTTGGGTAGGATAGGCTTTTAATAAACATAGATTAAATTATGAGCATGATTCTAATTAAAAGTCAGGCCTTAAAAGTACATGTTATAAAGAGTCAAGGAAACTATATATCTGTGATAAGGTAAAAGAAATGGATAATAATTAAGACTTTTGGGGGATGGAAAACAGCATAAAAGAAATGAAAGGAAAGAGATAAGAAGGGATTTCTTAATGTGTACCAAGACAATAATGTTGGTTTTGATAGTATTTGGGTGCAGAAAAATTGAAGGGCTTCCAGAGAAATCTGCTCAATCACAGATAAGAGGGAAGAAAACAGTCCTGTAAGGAAAGATATGGCAGGGAACATATTGACATTCTCTTTGTGTTAGATTTTGTTAGATCTTTTATTTTTAAAAATAAAGAGCTTCTTTTTTTACATTCCTTATTTTACTCACTAAAATTTGGCTTAAAAGCTACAGAGGACAGGTTGCAGGGTGATGGATTTTTGAATAGCAATAGCCTGAGAAGATCACTAGTGGTCTAAGAGAAAAACGCTGTTTTACTGTGTCTTTGCTTTTTGAACGTTTTTCTCTATTCTTACATTTTTTCTTTTCTTTTGTTTTTTTTGGAAAAAACACAAAAAATGAGTAGTTGCTGTCTTGATTTCTTGTTGTTGTATTCACCTTCTTTTGTTTCTTTGTTTTTCTGTTAGTTTTTTTCTTTCTTTTACTCCCCAATTTTCTTTACATATGTTATATCATTTCCCTCATTCATTCTTATGTTTTCTGTTTTATGTTGCTGTTTTCATTCCACATCTTTGGGCTTGGTCTTCAATTTTTCTTGCACTAATTTCTCTTTCTTTCTTTCTTTCTCCATATTTTATTTTCTCTTTTTTTAAAATTTTTTTCTTTACTTCTATCTTCTACATTTTCTTTTCCCCTCTTCTCATCATTCTGGACTTTTAATTCATTCTATATTTTTCTCCATTCTGTTTCATGTTTCATTGTTTCTATTCCAGTGTTCTAATATTATTCTTCTGTGCTTCTTACTGGGGTCAAATAATCAATTACCTATGTCTTGTATGGTCCCTTTTCTACCTTTTACTATTATCACTATTACTATTCATTCTCTTGTCCTACCTCTTCCAATTTCTCTGGTACTAACATTTTATTTTCAGGGGAACAAGGAAATTGAATAAGAGGAACAAAGTGTAAAAGTGAAGCCTTACCACACTCAAAAACAAAAACAAATAAACCATAGAGCAGAGAAATAAGCCAATCAAAAAAATACAAACCACATTAAGAAACAAGAAGGCATGGACCAGTCTAATGAACAAAAAACAAGAGGAGATGCTGAAAATGGAACAACTAATCAGAGATGTCCAAACAAATATCATGAATCAACTTAATGAAGTGAAGGAAGAGATTAAGGATATTAAGAAGAAACTGTGACAACTTACTGAAGGAATTGTAAACATTCATATAAAGATAACAGATTTCATGTTGATGAATGGCAAAATCCAAGAAATCAAAAATACAAAGGAAGCACATAACAGTAGAGGAACAGGCAGAGGAAAGAATTAGTGATGTGGAAGACAGTACATCTAAAATCAAACAGATAATAGAACAGATAGATAAAAAGATAGAAAAAATCCAGCAGGGACTCAAGACTTGACCAACAACAAGGAACACACAAACATATACATTATTGGCATCCCAGAGGGAGAAGAGAAGGGAAAGGGGACTGAAGGGATGTTGGAGGAAATAATGGCTGAAAACTTCCCAAACCTATTGAAGGAGATGGATGTACATATCCAAGAAGCACAGCACACCCCAAAAAAGTATAAATCCCAAAAAGCTTACTTCAAGACATACACTTATCCATTGGTCCAATGCTCAAGACAAAGAGAATGCTGAAAGCAGCAAGAAAAAAGAGAAGCATCACATAAAAGGAAGCTCAATAAGATTAAGTGCTGATTTCTCATCTGAAATAATGGAGGCAGGAAGACAGTGATATAACATAGTTAAGGTGCTAAAAAAAATTCCAGCCAAGAATTCTCTATCCAACAAAACTGGCATTCAAGAATGAGAGAGAGTTCAAAATATTAACAGAAAACAAGAATAAAAGAGAGTATGTCAATAAGAAACCTACACTTCAAGAAATACTAAAGGGAGTTTTGCAGGTTGAAAGGAAAAAACAGGAAAGAGAGTTGGAGGAGAGTGTAAGAACAACTAAAAAGATAAAAGTGTAATAAAAACAATATATGACACACATAAACCAAGAGAATATATAGCTAATCTGATTAATCCATGATAATAATAACATTGAATATTAATGGACTAAACTCACCAGTCAAAACACAAAGCCTGGCAGAATGGATAAGGAAATAAGATCCATCTATATGCTGTCTGCAAGAAACCCACGTTAGACCCAGGAATTCAAGAATGTTGAAAGTGAATGGATGGAAAATATTTTTAAAGGGAAACAATAACCAAAAAAGGGCCAGAGAAGCTATATTAATATTAAACAAAATATACTTTAAATGCAAAACTATTGTAAGTGACAATGATGGACACCACATATTAATAAAATGGGAAATTATTCAAGAAGAAAGAACAATCATAAACATTTATGCACCTAACCAGGGCACCTCAAAATAAATGAAGCAAACCCTGGAAAAACTAAGTGGAGAAATAGATGCCTCTACAATTATGGGGGGGGGGGGCGCTTTAATACACCATTATCACCATTACACAGAGCATCTCAAAAAAGAATTAATAAAGAAACACAGAATTTGAATAAAACATTAGCGGAACTGGACCCAATAGACAAATACAGTGGGATATATATTCTTCTTGAGTGCACATGGATCATTCTACAAGATAGACCACATGCTAGGCCACAGAACAACCTCAATCAATTCAGAAATATTGAAATTATACAAAGCTCTGACCACAATGGAATGAAGCTAGAAATCACTAAGGGCCAGAGAACCAGATTAGGCACAAAGATATGGAAGTTGAACAACACACTCTTAGACAAACACGGGTCAAGGAGAAAATCACAAGAGAAATCAGTAACTACCTTGAAATGAATGAAAGTGGAAACACAATATATCAAAACCTATGGGACACAGCAAAAGCAGTACAGATAGGGAAATTCATAGCCATAAATGCATATATCAAAAAAGAAGAAAGAACTAAAATCAAAGAAATAACTGCAGACCTGGGTGATTTAGAAAAAGAACAACAAACTAACACAAAAGGAAGTATAAAGAAGGAAATAAGAAAGATTAGATGAGAACTAAATGAAATTGAAAATAAGAAAGCAATAAAAAAAACCTGATTCTTTGAGAAGATCAATAAAATTGAAAAAACCCTAGCTGGGCTAACAAAGAAAATAAAAGAAAGAAAATGTAAATACACAAAGTAATAAATGAAGAAGGAGATATCACCATAGACCCCACAGAATTAAAGAGTACCATAAGAGGGTACTTTGAAAAATTACATGCCAAAAAGATAGATAATTTAGACAAAGTGGACAAGTTCCTAAAAATACACAAGCAGCCAACATTGATGAAAGAAGAAATTGATGAGCTGACAGAACAATCACAAGTAGTGACATAGCATCAGTCATCAAAAACCTCCCAACTAAGAAAAGCCCAGGGCCAGACGGTTTCACAGGTGAAATCTATCAAACATTCCAGAAAGAACTAAGACCAATCCTGCTTAAACTCTCCCAAAAATTAGAAGTGGAAAGAACATTGCTTAACTCATTATATGATGCCAACATCACCCTAATACCAATGTCAAAGATGACACAAGAAAGGAAAACTATAGACCAATCTCCCTAATGAAAGTAGATGGTAAAATCCTCACAAAATACATACTAATCATATTCAATAACATATCAAAAAATTATACACCATGGCAAGTGGGCTTCATTCCTGGTGTGCAAGAATTTTTCAATGTAAGAACATCAGTCAATGTTATACACGACATAAACAGATTGAAATAACAAAAAATCAAATAATCATCCCTATAGATGGAGAAAAAGCATTTGACAAAATATAGCACACTTTCCTGAAAAAACAAAAAACATTCAAACAAAAAAAACACTGCAAATGGTGAGGATATAAGGAAACTTCCTCAACATGATAAACGGTATATTTGAAAAACCCAGAGCAAACATCATATAATATGGTGAAACCCTAAAGTTTTCCCTTTAATATCAGGAACAAGTCAAGCATGCCCAATATCACTGCTCCTATTTAACATGGTGTTAGAAGTACTTCCTCAAGCACTTAGGCAAGAAAAAGATATAAAATCATCCAAATTGGAAAGGAAGAAGTAAAAACTTTACTGTTTGCAGACAACATGATCCTATACATAGAAAGCCCTGAGAAATCTACAACAAAGCTTCTAGAGCTTATAAATGAGTTCAGTAAAATCACAGGTTATAAGATAAATGCACAAAAATGATTATAACTTCTGTACACCTATAATGAGCAATCTGAGGAGGAAATCAGGAAAAAAATACCATATACAATAACAACTAAAATAATCAAATACCTAGGAATAAAATTAACTAAAGATGTAAATGAATTATATGCAGAAAATCACATAACATTGTTAAAAGAAATCAAAGAAGACTTAAATAAATAGAAGACTATTCCCTGTTCATGCATAAGAAGACTAAACATCATTAAGATATCAATCATACCCAAACTGAGAAACAGATTTAACACAATCCCAATAAAAACCAACACAGCATTTTTTACTGAATTGGAAAAACTAAGAAATTTATTTGGAAGGGCAAGAAGTCCTGAATAGCCAAACACATATTGAAAAAGAAAAATGAAATTGGAGGAATCACACTACATGACTTTAAAACATACGACAAAGCTACAGTGGTCAAAACTGCATGGTACTGGCACAAGGTTAGACATACTGACCAATGGGAGCAAATCGAGAGTTCTCATACAGATCTTCGCATATACAGTCATCTGTTATTTGACAAGGCCAAGAAGCCTACTCAACTGGGAGAAAATGGCCCCCTCAAAAATGGTGCTTGGAGAACTGGATATCCATATCCAAAAGAAGGAACACTATCTCACACCTTATGCAAAAATTAATTTAAGATGGATCAAAGATCTAAATAAGAGAGCCAAGACCATGAAGACCTTGGAAGATAATGTAGAGAAACATCTACTAGACCTTATAATAGGAAGTGATTTCATTAACTTCACACCAAAGCACAAGCAGTGAAAGAAAAAATAGACAAATGGGACCTCCTCAAAATAAAAAATATATATATACTTCAAAGTAGTTTGTCAATAAAGTGGAAACACAGCCTACCCAAAGGGAGAAAATATTTGGTAAACATATATCTGATAGCAGTCGATAATCTATCATATATAAAGAAATCCTACACCTCGAAAATAAAACGACAAACAACCGATTTAAAAATGGGCAAATGATTTGAAAGACACTTCTCCAAAGAAGAAATGCAAATGGCTAAAAAGCATGTAAAAAGATGCTCAGCATCACTAGCTATTAGGAAAAAGAAAACAAAAACTACAATGATATATCATCTTAGACCCATTAGACTGGTGGCTATTAAAAAAACAGAAGACTACAAGTGTTGGAGAGGATGCAGAGGAATGGAAACCCTCATCCACTGCTGGTAGGAATGTAGAATGGTGCAGCCATTGTGGAGGACAGTTTGGCAGTTCCTCAAAAACTAACTATAGTTCTGCCATATGAGACAGCAATTCCGGTGCTGGGTATAACCCAGAAGAATTGAAAGAAATGACATGAAAACATACATGCATGCCAATGTTCATAGCAGCATTATTCACTATTGCCTAAAGTTAGAATCAACCCAAATGCCCATCAACAGATGAATGGATAAACAAAATGTGGTATATACATGCAATGGAATATTACTCACCTGTAGGAAAGAATACAGAACTAACATATGAGACAACATGGGTGAGCCTTGAGGACCTTATGTTGAGTGAAGCCAGCCAGGCATTGAAGGCCACTTATTACATGACCTCACTAATATAAATTAAGCAAACTGAACAAACTCACAGACCTAGAATCTGCAAGATAGGTTTACAGGAAATAGAAAGGTAGAAGAAGTTTGTAAGCCAATGCCCATATGGGCAAAATCTATGACAAGGTCGAACACGTAGTTGTGCAGTGAAGGGACATAACAAG
>JAQZBX010049558.1:0-19891 GCA_029593785.1 Cabassous unicinctus
ACCTTACACAAAAATTAACTCAAGGAAAGTAGATGTGGCTCAAGTGATTGAGCTCCTGCTTTCCACATGGGAGGTCCATGGTTCAGTTCCTGGTGCTTCCTAAGGAAGACAGTGAGCTGGCACAATGGGCTGGCATGGCAAGCTGACACAACAAGATGACACAACAAGAGACATAAGAAGAAAAACAAAATGAGAAACACAACAAAAGCAGGGATCAGAGGTTCTTGGTGCCTCCTAAAGAAGATGAGCAGGACAGCAAGCTGACGTGTTGGACAGATGTGGCAAGCTGACACAGCAAGATGACGCAACAAGAGACACAAGAAGAAAATATAATAATGAGAGACACAACAAAGCAAGTAACAGAGGTGACTCAAGTAATTAGGTGCCTCCCTCCCATATCAGTGGTCCCGGGTTCAGTTCCTGGTGCCTCCTAAAGAAACAAGGAAGACAAACAGACATAGCAAGTGCAAACAATGAGGGGGTGGGGAGAAATAAATAAAGAAATCTTTAAAAAAAGTAATATATTATTTTTAAAAATTAACTCAAAATGGATCAAAGACCTAAATATAAAAGCAAGAACCATAAAGCTTCTAGAAGAAAATGTAGGAAAACATCTTCAAGACCTGGTAGTAGGTGGTGGATTCTTAAAGGAGATAAGAGGAGGGCTGAGAAGGACTACTGATGCATAATATATGTAACAGTTTTAATTAACTTTACTGTGAAAGTATGGAAATGTAGAGTTGACTCTAACACATTATAGTGAGTAACAGCTGGTTTATAAATGGAAGTGTGTCTGGAAAGGGTAGTCTAGGGATGTAAATGTCAATTGACAGAAAGGTAGAGAATAATCTAGGGACTGAATAACACAGTTAACCCAGGGGTGGATGAAAATTGTAGTTGATGGTACAGATGCAAGAGTGTCTTTTGTGAGCTAGAGCAGATGTACGTCATTATTGCAGGGTGGTGGGAATGTGGAGAAGCATGGGAAAAATACAACTGGAGTGACCTATGGAGTGTGGTTAATAGCAATACTGTAATATTCATGCATCTATGCCAAAGATGAACTTTGTTGATAATGGGGGAGTATGGAAAATGTGTGTCAAATGTACACTGTGGACCATGATTGGTGGTAATAGTCTGATGATATTATCTCATAATCTGTATCAAATGTTCCACCACAGTGTGGTGTGTTGATGAAGGGGTATTGTCTGAGGATTCTATACATGTGCATGATTGTTTTGTAAGTTCACAACTTTTGTAATAAAAACATATTTAAAAAATAATAATAGGATGGGTTGGGGGAAAAACACACCAAATGTAAGATTTGTACTATAGTTAGTAGTTAGATTATAGTTAGTAGTAAGATTTTGACAATATTCTTTCATAATTTGTAACAAATGTCTCACAACAATGCAAGGTGTTGGTGGTGGGATGAGGTATGAAAGCCCCATATGATGTTATTATGCATGTTTGATTTGTAAGTTCACAGCTTTTACTCTACACTTATTGTTTATATTTGTTTATGTATAAGTGATATACTTCAATAAATTTTTTAAATGAAAAAAAATTACTAACAAGTAAAAAAACCCTTAAAAACTACATAAATATATTTTCAGCATATATCACAGATAAGGAACTTAGATCCCTAATATTTAAGAAAATTATATTAAAAATTGAGGGAAAAAAGAACAAGAAACTAGTTAGACAAACTACTAACAGGTATAAACAGACATTTAAAAAATATGTTAAAATGGCTCTTAAAAATATGGAAAGAAATTCAATCACACTCATAATAAGAGACAGAACATTAAAAGCACAACTGAGACAAAATTTTTCACCAATCAGATTAGCAAAAACTAAAAAGTATAACAAAACACTCCATTAGAAAACCTGTAGAGGAAGGACACTATCATAATTTGCTGTGGGGATGCAAATTCCCCCTATGGAAAGGAATTTGGCAGTATCTACCCAAACGACTTATCTTTGACTCAGCAATTCCACTTATAGGAATTTACCCATGAGATACACCTCTGCAAATATGTAAACACAAATGAAAAAAGTTATTCATTAAGCATTACTTGTAACTGCAAATTATTGCAAACAATATAAATGCTTATACATAAAATAGTGGTTGAACAAATGATGTACATTCACTCAATGCAGCAGTATAAAAGAATGAGAAATAACTATTAATTTAATTTTATATTATAACAAGCAAAAGAAGATCAAAGTGCAAGAGAGTATCTGTAAGAAAGAAGGTGAGGAAGAAAGAAGATGATATAAGAAAATATACCTGTATCTGCTCATTTCTGCAAAAAGAAAGCCAGGAAGGGTAAATTAAAAGTAATGATATAGATTAGTCACAGGGCATGGGTGAAAACGATAAAACAGAGCAGGATTGGGGTGGAATAAATGGAGGTAGGGATAACAGACACTTCGTTTTGCTTAGCTCTGGCTTTTGGATTCATGTTAAAAATATAATCAACAAAAACTATAATAAAAAAGGATAGGGAAAAACTCCAAAAGAAAATATAAACAAAACCAAATGAACCAAACTCAATTTCAATTGAATAGCATAATCACAGTGAAGAGGGGAAGGGGGCTAACGTAAGTATTTTTGCAACAGTATTTGGATTATATACTGTCAAGTTAAAGACAAAAAGAATTGCAAACAAATGTTGAACTCTGATTGTAGTTTCTTTTTTTCCAAAGAAGTATGAGTAAGTAATTTTAAAATTACTTTTTGTGTATTCTAGGATTTAGTAAAATAAGTAAATATAATGTGGGTAACGAAAGACAGATTCCTCATTGTCAGAAAGGAAATTACAAATATGAAAAGGATGAAGGCTAGAATGAACCCTGTGGAACTGGATTGGATTTGGAGGTATCAGAACGAACACATGATTTTATACACACACACACACACACACACACACACACAATGTTTATAAATGCATATATAAAATATATGTATGTATACCCAAACCTATGCATATATATGTACATTTACAGTCACCCACATACATCTATATCCATTTCTATGTCAATCTACATATTATTATCTATCAACTACATGTACAGATTGATATAGAAATGGATATAGATATATATGAGTTGGGCACACACACATATAAAGAGAGGTCTGTAGGTGGATATGTGTGTGGATGTGGATGTATGTGTTTATACATGCACACATTTCCTAGTTCTGTTTGCTCATTGTGAGCAGCAATGAACACAGCTTGTGAACAGATCTTGGTTTCTAACTAAGATTCGCCACTAAAGGAACAAGGGTCATTAATACTCATTGCCCACCTCCACCTACCCCCACCATTTTGTAGGAAATACGACTTGAAGATGATACTGTATTTGTCTAACTTCATATAACTACTTCATATCAGAGTCATAATCAGTTGGAAAATCCATAGAAACTGAAAAACAATTGCCTTCCTCACTTGGGCCCTTACCTCCAAGGGATAATTTGGACATCGTTTTAGACAGCTCTCCCTTCCTCTTTGTCATCCTGTACATCCCAGTAGCCCATGGGTGAAGGCTGAGGTAGAGCTGATAGAGAAAGATATTTGGAGGTGACTGGGTTTTGAGCAGATAAATATGTCTCATATATAAACTTGTAATATAGCAAATGCAATCACAAGTTTTCAGTACAGGAAGATCTAAGCCAAATGTCTTTCTCCCATTTATAGTTGTGTCTTTCAACTAGGTTACTTGATTTCATTCAGACCCAGTTTCTTAATATGAAAAGATGCTTAATAACAATCCCCTCTCAGACTCATAAAATGACTAGTATATAACACTTTGTGATATATAATGACTAATATATAGTGCTTTTTAAAATATATAATTTTCTCTCTTTATAATCTCTTTATCCCTTTCCAGTAGTCTTGAATAAATGTTAGCTTTGGAGAATGGTTTTATCTGAAGTTGACTTACACTCAAGTGTCAAGAACCTAGCAGAACTTCTTCCCTACATTTGAAGAGTTTCCATTTTGTTTCTATGTCCCTTCCCATTTCTCTAAACCAGAATCTTTTTGTCATTTGGGAGCCAATAAATATGTGAACATACCCAAAATATTGCTCTTAAAAATTATATCATACAGTATCTGTTCCCATTCCCAAAAGTTGATGCTAATCAAATTTGTTCAGGTAATTCAGTGAGTATATTGTCATGATAAGTTTTAGAACAGATGTCTGACATTGAAGAAGGCTCTTTATGGTAGAATTTAAATTCATTTTGTGTTTAGTATTGGCAAAAGTTACTAAAATACACTTTTTTGGGGAGGGGACTTGACCTAATTAAGGTACTCTATCAAAAACATTCAAAACATAGTATGTTCTTGAACTTACTAGAAAAGGAGCTATTACATTGCTCAAGTACCACTATTTATGTTTCTCTAAAAATTAAGAAATGCTAATTTACTCAGATTTCCTACTGGACTGGGAGCATTGGGAATGGGGGCACAGTTAGGGTAACAGCCCAAATTGTTTATTATAGAAACTTTAGGAAAGAACCACTCACAAAAAGACAATGCTAGCTTAGTCTTCCTTACGATAACAAGATTATTCCCTCAGCCAAGCTAATAAGTTAATACCATCAATATTTCCCCTGCTCAACATTAGATTAAGGTATCTTTATCTTCCAATTAACCTGCAATTATGTGTCTTAATATCTGACATTCTCTTGGATTTTGGTTAATCCATACAATGCCAATATTTAAAGATAAGGTCCCCAGGTCAATCAGCTAGCAACCATTCCCAGAAGTTGATGCTAATCAAATTTGTTCATGCAATTCAGTGAGTATATTGCCATGATAAGTTTTAGAACAGATGTTTGACACTGAAGAAAGCTCTTTATGGTAGAATTTAAATCCCTTTTGTTCAGTAATGACAAAGGTTATTAAAATACACTTTTTGTGTGTGACCTAATTAAGGCACTCCATCAAAAACAATCAAAACAGCAACCTCCTCATAGCCTTCCCAAGAATGAGCTTTTTCAGGCTTTCAATGTAGCACTGATGAAAGCACAGCATGAGGAATGGATAAAATTATGATCTCAACTGAGAAATTAGCCCTAAGCACTTGTTAATAAAGGCAAATAGAATTTTACAAACCAACATAGAAACTTTGTGTGGGTTATTTTATTGCTTTCTATACCAAGGTAAAGTAGGTTGATATAATTGCCTCTCTTCTATTCTTATTTAATTCATTTTTAAAAATCTTGGTTGATGTTGGGAGCCCTAAAATTTTGAATAGATTGAATCTGGATATTCTTTCAGCTTGAAGCTGCTTGGTCCTTTATTAAGCAGGTTTTTCTCTTGACAGACATTCAGATATCCTGCACTCCCCATCCACATGATTTTTCCACAAGAAGAATGACCTTGATTTTCCCAAAATGTTCCTGTTTTGATGTGAATGGTGGAACATACAGGGATCATCGAAGAAAGTTACACACATACACATGCACAAAACTTTCCTCAATTCATCATTCTATTAAACTAGGCATTTCATATTTAAAGTCACTATTGAAATATTAAGCACAAAACATAAATTTAAAAGGCTCTTTCATCAAATTAAAAACTGGGAAACTAAGGACCACTAAATAAGTAGTATAAAAAAGCATGTTTCCACAAAGCCAGTGCTTTCCCCTAAAATGTTTTGGGAATGGGTCTCTTAATAAATTTTAATTTTTTCAATCTTAAATTTTTTCCCAATCCATTCTCACTTAGAAATTACCAGTGCTGGTAAATGTATCTCACGCACCATTATGATGCAGTTCATGTGTGTGTTCATACGGCCTTGGTAGCCTGGGCGTTTTGAATGCATTTATAAAATAGTCTCAGATTTGAATATTTGTTAACCAGAAAGTTTCCTGGCACAGTTAACATTTTTATTTTTGCCTTTAATAGGATATAACAACATACAAAGCCAGGCTGAGCAGCAGATTGCCTTAAAATTATCAAGCTAATCAAAGTTTCTCATAGCATCTACTAATATCTGGTGTTGCCTCTTGTAGACTCACCCTTCAGATCATATGTGAACTGAAGTTTCCCTGTGTGATCCATATCCCTTCAACTAGGTCTGAAATGCTGTAATAAAGGAACATTTCAGTCGCAAATCTTCACTGTGACTCCCCATAGTGAAAATCAGATTCCACTGTTCATTAACCAAGTTCACTAAACAAGAACTCTACCCCTCCACCAATCTCCCTTACAGATTTTGAACCAGAACTACTTAACCAAAGCTGTCAGAATGTATATGAAAGAGCTGTTCCAACAGGACATCTGTGAAAAGTTAAAATAGGCTATATCAATTAAAGGCTCATGACCACAGGTAACAATATTTTATTCCCATGGAGCGTTAAAACTGATCTTTCCTTTTAAGGCAGAGTGTCCGCCTTTATACAAGCTAAATTCACATCTTGCTTATGTGTTAAAAGAAAATCTCAGAATAAGGGTGAAATCTATATCATTAGTAAAACAAATCTGTATGAAACAATCTTGTAAATGAGCTGTAGCTTTAAAAACATACCACTGCCTATTCCAAAAAGGGACCTTCCTGAGATCAGAGGCCTATTAAAAACCAGAAATGTTAGACATCTGTTGCTGTGTTGCATGAAGGCAAAGACAGAGCTATATTAGTACCATATGTGCAGGAATATGATTTCAAAATCCAGCTTTGCTGGTATTTCCCAAAATAAGTTGCCAGGTTTATAGAATAAATAAAATCAAAGATAAATGACATTTTTTAAAAGAAACCTCATCTTGAAAATTAAGCAATCCTTCTATCAAAAAAGAATAGGTTTGATACATGTAACATGTTCTAGCAATATTTTCAAGTGACTTGTTGAAGCAGATCGCTGGTTTAGGTAAAGTACAACCGATATTCCAAGAGAAATCCGAGGGAGAAAACACTTTTAGGACACAGTGACTCTCAGGTCAGATGCTTGGGGGGTGAGGGCTGAAGCTGAAATTGGATCTCATTTTGTTTGTTATTATACTAGCAGTTCCTGATCCTTTTTAAGTTGAAGGGTGATCAAAATTTGTCTGAGAGGGAAAGACCAGGGCCACAATTTACCCTGGGCTGCGGCGTTACAGGCTGATAGAGGGAGTCTCATTAACTGGCTGTGGTGTTGACTCTGCTTGAGACCTCTCAAGCGTGGATTGTGACTGAGAGTCTGGTGGCTGCAGGGAAAAGGGGGGCTTCCAATGAGCAAGGAAAGTCCAGAGGTCTGAGGAATGGGGTCCATTCTTTCAACAGAATAACTACATCGCTGAATCTTTCAGGACTGAGCAGGGAAAAAAATTAACCTTCCCTTTCACAAATGAGGGAGGAGGGGTAGGGCACCCCGTTTAGTAATAAGAATTGAATTTTCTTAGGGAAAAAATAAAAAGAAGTTGAATTGGCCTGGCCATGCTCAAAATGAGGAAGTAGCTACAGCACTATCTAATTTAGGATAGTTCACTAACCTTGTAAAGCATTGATTAATCTAACTAATCTTGTGTAATCACATTGTTTCTGAAGTAATAACTAAGCCTATCTTTAAGAAAAGAGAGGGTGGTTTCCTTAATCAGTTTATAGCTATAATTTCCAAACAGGAAAATAGTCTTAGGGGGCAAATATCTCAGGGAGTAGATACAGTAACTAGATCTCGAGTCAGTAGAAGCAAGAAGTCTATACTCATGAAATTAAAGCCAAGATATTACCAGGAGACTCTCTTCTGGAAATGAAAAACAAAAGGAGGAACTGCTGTCTCCCTGGGGTGGTGTGCATTAAGGTTTCTCTGAAGAAAAAGCCTCTTGAGGAAGCTTATGTCCCAAGGACTTTATAACTATCCCATCTATTCCCAGAAACACAGAATGTTTTCTGCCATCATTGGGAAACTTGTAGGAGGACATACCAGCAAAGAATCTGCAAAAGGAGTTATAGAAGCCATGTTCAGGGCCGATTCCCAGGACCATGTTCATGAGAAGAAGGAAATGCATGACCAAGTTCCCCTAAGTATAGGTTCTTATAAGAAAGAAAAATAAACTTTAATTTAGGTTCCATGTAAACAGTGTATATGGAAGCTCTGAGAGTGAGCAAGAGTGAGAAAGAGAGGGAGAGAGAAGGAGAGGGAGGGAGAAGAAATGGACCTGCTCTCCTTGATTAATATATATGAGCCTTCTTGGCATGATACATGGTGTATTCATCAGCTTTTCTAGGTTATGCTGAGGTAACAAAAGCCTCAAATCTCAGAGGCTTACAACAACAAAAGTTTAGTGCTTGCTTCAGTTACATGTTGGCTAGAGACAAATGACTGTACCTGGCCCCCGGCTCTGCTTGCAGGTGTATCTCTTTCTGGATCCAGGCTGAAAGAGCAGCTTCCCTCTAGGCTGTGCCCTTCTCATTGCCAGAGGGCTAGCAAAACCACGCAGCACCTGTTACGTTTCTGTTCATTGTCAAGTGAATGAGTCATATGGCCAAGCTCAATGTTGGTTAGGTGGGGAAATACACACCCCCCCACCCAACAGCAGGTATTGCAGATCACATGTCAATGGACGAAGATGAATAATACTTTTAAAAGGAGGATACAGAATAATTGGGAAAAATACAATTATTTCCATTATAGATGGAAAAACTTTGGATGTCATCAGGAAAGAATAATCTTGACTTTCTTTAAAAGTGGTCAAAGAGATTTCAAAGCATATAACACTTTTAATCACACTAGAGGCTGAACAGAATTTTTTCTTGGGATAATCTTTTTATGTATTTTAATTGGGAGTTTACAGGAATTGGGTGGATAAACAACCAGGATAAAAGGGACACATTTTGTTGTTAACATTTGAAAACAGATAAAACTTCTGAGGAATCCACAAAGAGCTGATCTTGCTGTTGAGAATGTATGTCATTCAGCGTGTGGTTCTAGGAGTGAGGATGTGTAGAAGAAAGATTAGATGAGTTTCAGTCTTCAAACCAGACCACTGACTTAATCTACTCACACCATGGAATGGAACAGACTCAACACCCTAGGATAGTATAATATTAAGGGCTTAAAATACATACTAAAATCTCAATTATATGCAACCTACTAAGTTGGAATATTGAGTCAATTGGTGTCTTTTACTCTGCTCAAATCCCAAGAGAAAGAGGCAAATAATAAGAAAATAAATATATTGAAACAGCTAGCATATTTTCTTAATTTATTGTAGATTCATCTACATCTCTTCTGTCTACACTGGTGTAGATGGTGACCTATGGGTGCTGCCAAAAAAGAAAAAACATTTTCCTCCAATAATTAAGAAAATTAAATACTTAATCCACAGTATTTAATAAGAGACAATAAATATGGCTCTGTTATATAAACTTTAAAGCCAAATTTTAAAAATTAATTTTAAGCATTAGTTTTAAGAGTTAAACAGAGAAATCAATAGACTATCTTACTCCCTGATTTTCCAGTTAACCTAATCTTCTGTTTTTAAACCTTAACAGGAATATGTTAGTTTATATTCAGACAGATATGAGAAAAGATTTTCATTCATTTATTCATATCAGTCGTTTGGCCATTCATCATTGCAAAGTTGCATAAGAGTTACCTAACCTCTGTTAGCATCGGTTTCCTTATCTATAAAAAGAGGATTATTATGTTCTTGCAAGCATTAAATGAGATAATTATGTGAAGATTTAGTACCTGGCACTGAGTAAATGATCAATAAGTGTTGATTATTATTTTTAAATTTATTCACCCATTCCACAAACATTACAATTGGGGCCTAGCATTGGTCAACCAGGCCAGTGACTTGGAGAGGAATGAGCATAATGGAATGAACACAAAACTTGAGCCAAATTTAAAAGAACTTTTTCTTCGAAGTTTTCCTTTTTCTAAAGTCCCCCTTCTCAATGGTGCAACATTTCTTAATTTGGGTAAATGATCTTTTCTCCTTTTCTCAGTCTAAGGTAAATTGTTTAAAAAAAAATAAAGAAAAGAAAGGAAAAGAATCCCTAGAAAATTTTGCTAAATCAATATAAGTAAAAACTAAGTCTATTGTATAAATACTATTTTAATTCCTTAGTCCCCTTCTAAGCAGATAACTACTCTAAATTCCACTATTTGCCAAAATGTTTTTCACTGAGAGAAAAAGTAAACTTAAACAGTAAAAGAAAAATACTTTTAACCAAATTTCATACAGCATATTTTTATGCCTGAAGTGATTCATTTCTAATATAGACTTTAACTGACAGGTCTCAGTTGAGTATCTACTTACTTTTGTCAGAGGCATAGCCAGAGAGATTCAAGATGAGTAAGGAACCATCCATCCTCTTCTTTCAGGAGGCTCACAATCTCATTGAAGGGTTAATTTTAGTATATAAATTGCTAACTCTAATAGAACATTAAATTACTTGCAATTCTCTGAACCTTCCATGTTTCCTCACAGTCAGTCATGTGCTGGTCAACTGGCTCTCTGAGAACAAACAAAAAACCCTGATTTACAGTTCTTGCCAACTTACATGGTGTAAATGCACCCAGCATGGCTGATCCCAAGCTATCAACAGGTTAACAACTGTCTCTTAAAGGTTCTGAATGTTTATGTAACTATCAGCTCTTCCCAGTGAGCTGTATAAGCCAGCTCCAGCATATTACTGATCCACCTCAATGGCCTCTGCACAAACTGATCTTAAAAGGCTTCTTTCCTTCTGGCCTGGCTACTATATCTAGTCATTTTAAGTACCCAGTCATATCATTTGCTTCAGGAAGCCTTTCCCAAATTACCTAGTCTGAGGGTTTGGTTTCCTTACTTTCTTCCTGATTTCTCCCCCAGGACCCTTGACTTACCAGAATACTTCTCACACTATACTGAGAGCACCTGTGTGCTTATCCATCATTCCCAGGGAATTGGGAACAACTGGAGTTAGAATTTGTGATTTTACTCTTATTCTCCATTGCTTGGCATAATTCCTGACTTGTAGTAATCACAGAATCAACACATGCATGAAAATAAAGCCTTTGGGAGAAGTACTACCTACCCTGGGAGTACAAATGAGAAGGAATTCCTATCTGATCTAGAAAGGCCTCATGTGACAGATGGCACTACAGGATAGGCTTGAAAAATGGGTAGAACTTCAATCAGAAGAACCTGGGGAAGTAGAAATATGTGCCACACAGAGAAATATGGCATGAATGCAAAGCTCAGGGACATGACTGTGGGGCACACTCAACGGGAAAAAAAGGGATCATCTAAAAAAAAATGGATCATCTACTACGGAGTGAGTTACCTGTTAGACTAGTGAGAAGACAGTCTGGTTGGGGTTATAGTGCAGAAGATTCTGAAGGCCAGGGAGAGGAGCCTGCATTTAATTTGGTAAGCAATAGGGAGTCATTGAAGTTTTTGAGGCAAGGAATTATATAATTACATCCAAGCTTTAGAAGGATTAGTCTGACAACAGAGTAAGGTTGACTGTTACAAGTAAAGAGGAGGTTGAGTACTGTATGAAAAATAAGGAAAATTTAAACTAAGGAATGTTGCTGAGGGTGTCAAATGGGATTGGTGAATTTGAGAGATATTATATAGCTAGAAATTTTAGAGCAGGGATATATCAGCTGCATCTTTTCCTTCAAATACAAATAATAGTAAATAGGTCAAACAACATCAACTACAGCAAACTTGTCTAGAACCTTGGCCTCAAATATTCCTTGCTTTCTCTTTCTCTCTCTTTCCTTCCTTTTTTCTTTCTTTCCTTCTCTTTTTTACTTTTAATAAGCCTTCAGCTTTATATTAGAAATGAGAAATTCTTCCTCTATCACAGGAGTGATAGAAATGGCCAACATCACTCTGTTTACCTCCACTCTTTCCGGCAGAGAAACATGTATATTCTTAACAAGAGTTATTTTTACACTTAAAAAATGGCACACACAACCATCATGCTTTGCATGTTCCAAGTACTGTGGAATAAATTTTTCCATCAGCTCTTTAAAAATATTATGTGAAATAGTATATCATTATATATTGGTGAATCTAAAAATAGTTTATAAACACAAATCAGAATCATGCATCCAACCCTGTGTTATAAAGCCAGATGACGTAAGTAGTAATTCTCCTGTAGCATACCATGTAATTACAAACAAACTCTCTCCCTTAACTTCATCATAAGCTTGTTCTTCAAAGCAAATTTACATGCTTCGCTTTAATCTTTAGTGTGTAGGTCATCTCTGAATTACAAAAATTCCAAGCAAGAGGTGATTTATCTCAATTCTCATGACAGAGTCATTTTTAACTTAGAAATGCCAATACAGATAGACTGCCTTTCACAATACTTTCTCTTGTCAATTATTATTTTGATTTCTCATATTTAGGTTTATGGATAGCTCACAGGCAGTTCATGATTGGATTTATGATGTTATACACCAAAGATGTGTATCATATAGATTATTTTTGCAGTCACATATTAACTAAAAGCACTTTAATAAATCATTAAGTCCTAAAGCCTATACCCAAAGCACAAAAATAAACAATGAATTAAAGCTCATTGGTACTTGGTGGTAGAATAATTTCTATCAGCTGATTTTTATTTCCGGAGTGGAAAGAAAATGAGAATTCACATGGGTCTTGTTTTAGTTGCTAAAGGCTTCCAAAGCAATATACCAGAAATGGGGTGGCTTTTACAATGGTGATTTATTAACTTACAAGCTTACAGTTCTGAGGCTGTGAAAGTGTCCAAATCAAGGCATCATCTGGAGATGCTTTCTCCCCAAGCTGCAGCTTTGGGAGATCAGGCACATGGCAGGGCACATCGTGGCATCTGCTCATCTCTCCACTCTCCTCCAGGTCTTGTTGCTTCCAGCTTCTGACTTCAGTGGCCTCCTCTAGTTTCTGTGTTCCATTGATTTCAGCTTCTGTTTCCAGGTCCTTCTCTCTCAGCTTCTAGGAGTTTTTCTCTGACTCTACAGCTTTTTATTCCTCTGTTTACAAAGGACTCCAGTAAGAGGATTAAGACCCACCCTGGGTAATAAAATCTAATCAAACGCCCTTAACTGAGGTAATTTATTTAAAAGTTTCCACTTACAATAGACTTACATGCACAGGAATAGATTAGCTCTAAGGACATGATTTTCTTGGGTCCTCAAAAGCTTCAAAATGTCACAGGTCTCCTCCTGACCTAACTTCTCTTCAGTTTTCATCTTCTCTGTGAATTCTTCATGACTGAAGACCTTAGTTGTATATCAGTATTTATAAACGTATTTATCCCCTGTATCATATTGTATTGAAATGATTTGTCTACATGTCTCTCTTCCCTCAAGAACAGGGTAGAGCCCAGCACATAGTAGGCCCTCCTTAGAGCTTGTTGACATGAACTACTGTGTGCTTGCATTGAATTTTCGCTATTTCATGTCTGCATGAATAAAATACAGCCACTTTTGTAGCCCATTTACCCACAACTTCTAGAGAAGAAATATTAGCCATTTCATTATGAAACCACAAGTGCTCATTAGTAGACTGGAAGACACTTAAAATCCAACAACACAATGTGAAATGTGGCAATAAACAGACACCATCTTCATAATGCACAGTATAGGTGTAGAATTTTTGAGGTTAATGCTAGACTCATTTAAATGTATATGGACAAAATGTCTATGGCAGGAAATGTACCAATACATAAAAAATGCAATTAAACAACATAATTGTGTTAAATTGCTGCAGCAAGCTAACACTAGATAAAGGTGAAAGTTTCCATCCTATATCAGCCTATCAAAGGGCAGGTCTTAGTGTGAAGGCAATCGTGAAAGCTGTGCTTTTAATCACAATGAATTAAAGTAGAGCAATATTTTTCAATTAGCAGGACAAAAAACATAACTCTTCTCAACAGGGATGTTGACTATAAAGCCAAAGAAACAAATCCATGGAATAAATTGGACAGTTAATTCAGTAAATGCACACCTACTGAAAAGATGTGTAGCCATAAGATCAAGTGTATAAAGATATCCTCTCCTAAATGTGTTTTGAAGTTTCCAATAGGTAAAACAGTGGACAATATTTCTCTTACAATTAAGCCAACAGATCATCCTATTCAGAAAGCAACTGTGTTCTTCAACTGTTGTCATACAAGGGGAGGCTGGGGAGAAGAACCGATTATCCATTCTTGGTAGAGCTTCTATAAGACAATTCATTTGTGAGACATATTCATTCACTCAAGGCTGGTATTCAAATTACCATCCATAATTGTAATTGTTGGCTGCAGTGAATGATCTGTAGATGGTTTTGAGTTGCTGCCAAATATAATATATCTCCTGAAGGGGGGAGAAAAAAAGAATAAGCTTTATGGGAAGAGAAGCTCTTTTCCCATAAATGATGAACTGATCCATTATATTTGTAATAATCAATGTCCTGGATCCTCTTTATGTCAAGGTGGGGGAGGGAAAATTTTAGTGAAGTGGCCAATCATTATTAATTCATTCATTGCACTAGTATTAATCATGAGAAGCTAATGTGATATTAATGTGACTATAATGTAGGCTTCAATAGGAAATTTCACTCTAGAATAGAAATATGTTATAGATTTTATCCTCTAACTTAGTTACCTAACAAGTGCTTTTAAAATATTTTAAAGGAAGAAGGGAACATCTCACATGCTTTATACTTTAATACTGAATTAGGGATTTATATTGAGGGCACATTGGAAAATTTCTGGCTAGTCCAACAGTTGCCTGAGACACAGCAGCACTTCTGATGGTGAAATGTCCTTCCAGGAAATATGTATTGCTGAGGCTGATGGGGCAGGAGTGGCAGTGGAGGCAGGTTTCTGGGACTAGAATCTAATCGCAAATGCTGCCTGGTCATTTCTTGAAAGGAATTTGAGGGGGGATGAACAGGTAGAAGAATAAAGCCTGACTTCTGATCTTCAATTTGAGAACCGTCCTGGAATGACCTTAATCCAGCCTCTTCAAATGTGTAACGAGGACTCGATTATGAAGGTTTTGAGACCAAAAACATCTCAACTCAACAGCTCCAATGCTTCAAAAGTCAAGGAAAAGGAAGTCAATGTCCATTCCTGTTGACTCTGCCTTGCTAGAATAACCCAACAGCTGGGTAAACAGGCAAGCCTGCGAGCCTCCAGACACTAGCAAGGACCATTATGAGCTGACCTCTTACTCCTTATTCATCTCTTGCCACTCATGCCAAACAGAAGAGTTGAGACGTCATCACACTAACTGCACTGTTTCCCAACTCCCTGTCTTGTTCATGCCATCTTCTCTGCCTCGAATCTCCTTCCTCCCCATCTTCACACTAGCTTCTTCTTCATGTTTTAAATTCAAGTCAAGCATCACTTTCTCAGGGAAGCCCTCCCTGTTACTCTTTTCATTCACTCATTTCTGTGCTCTCTGAAATTTCTGAGCACCTATCTATTGCCACACAGTTCAGATGACCATTTTACCTTTCTCTCCCACTAAACTATGAGTTGCTCAATCCTTGACAGTATTTCTTATTCATCTTTGTATCCTTAGCCTTAGCTCAGTACCTGCTACATAGTAGCGAACTCAAAATATCATAAATTAGTCACCAAATATGTTAACACAGTATATGTAAACCTAGGCCACTTACTTTTAATTTCAGTGCTCCTTGATCATACTAGAGTCATCTGTAGACAACCACGTTTTTGTCTAGTACACTTCTTCAACCTGTTGGCTGTTTTACAATTTATGCATTTTTTTTGTAATCACCAATGTTGCCCTTTTATAATTCAGCCAATTCTCTGTTTCTCAGTCTAAGATTATATTGCCATTAATTTTATCTTTTCCAAAAAAAAAAAAAAAAATAGGATTGGTGCTGTTGATTTTGTTTGCATGTATTTGGGAGAGAAATTTTGTAGGTATATCTTACTGGCATAATCCATGATGTATCCACCTATAAAACTGAAAAAATGACATAGGTAAAAGGGACTGTTAAAAAGTTGTGCAACTAAATGTCAAGCCTCTCCATTTTCCCTACCTCAGATAGATTTTGGTATACCTTGGAGTAAGGAGAGGGATAAAACACTTTTCTCCTTTGGATGAGTGCACTCCTAATTTCCAGTTACATACACATGTAACTTCCAGAAGGTAGTTTTTCATGGATGCTCTTCAAACTCCTCAAATTTGACATATCTAAAAAGAAAAAGAAAACTAATGATTTTCTTTAAATGTATTTTTCATCTATTCCCTAAGTCAATTACATTAACAGAAATCACATGGTCATCAGCAATGACTTCCTTTTTCTTGGTCCCCACGTTTGGTCAGTCACCGAGCACTCTCACTTTTACCTCCAAATCATCTCTTGAGTGTTTCCCTCCTTTCCCCCATCAGACGCCTCTATCTCAATTTAGGTTCGTATCATCTTTTGTTCAGCATGCGCAGCAGGTCCTGAATTAGCCCCAGCCTTCCAGGCTCTCCTCTCTCTTTTATATCCTTTCCACCCTAAAACATGTATTTAATCACATAATTCGTCTGCTTAAGAAACTTAAATGAACTTAAAACTCTTCATTTCTTACAGGATTGACTCTGCAGTCCTTAGGTTAGTAAAGAAGGTCTTTTCAAGGCTGTCCCCCAGGCATACTTTCATGCTCATTTCATGCCTTTGGAAGCACACTGTCTTTCCCCTGGTCACCCATGGAGTTAGAGCAGAATACTTTTGTACTAAGAAAGATCTGGAAAGGCAGGGAAGAAATCACCATGGAGGGGCAAGGGTTGTGCTAGGGTTTTATGTACGTTATCTCCATTTATCCTCAAAAGAACTCTATGAGGAGGCTACAATTGCCTCTATTTTAAAAATAAAACATTGTCATCAGCAACAACAAACCTTGGCTCAGAAGTGTTCAGTCCTATATTAGCTAAATGGTAGAATAGGCATTCAGCCTGAGCTCTGTCTGCCTCATAGGTCTTTCCACCACACTGTGCTGATTGGTGTTCCTCAAAAGTACTGTTTGTCCACACCTGTATGCTCTTGCCAGAGGAGTTTCTTCTTTCTGAAACACTTGTGGCCTCTGGAACCTACTCAGCTTGATGATCTGCCTATTTAGCTTTTGGTACCCAAATTTAATATAGTTTACTCTATGAAATTGATCTATTTCCTTATTCTCTTAATGCTTCACACATACATCTGTGCTATTGCTTTTCTATCCAACTGAAGTTTTATTTACCAAACTGCACAGCCTTCACAGGCAAGGAAAATTTCTTAAATACATATATAATCCCTGCAGTTTATATAGTGTCTGGCACATATAGGAGCTCTAAACTTTCTTGCTAAGGGTTTTAATGAATGAATGTCTTCCTAGAATTAAAGTAACAGGTATATATTTTCTCAGCAAATGCAGGTGTGAAAGAAATATAAATTCCCTCATTATCTTTTTTTTAAACCAAATTTAATCTTACCCTAAGTGTCCATCCTATCGAGTTGATGGTAAATTTAATCTCATCATTTGGAGAGTCTCTCACCCTCTCCAGTATCTTTCAATAATCTAGAAATTTTAGGGTTGTCCAGAAGATGGCAACCAGGTTGTGGGCCATGAATCGCCCTCCACCATGGCCACTCTAGATTTTTCCACTTTCCAACCTATATGCCCTTGAAAGCAAGTGGTTTGGCTGCTTGTGCCAAACCTGAGCAGGGGGCTCTCTGCTAAGGCTGGGTGCCTGGTGCCTGGGGTCCTGCCTTTCTAGATGCAGCACTTGGCTGTTTCTCTCGGGGGTTCTACTTGCTGTCCTAAGAGCCCTTGGTCTTGGGGAATATGCCCACTCTCCTGACACTTTCACAGTCCCTCTTCCTCTCCCATATAGCTAAAACTTGCCTCTATCCCTCACTCTGGCATACTAATCTAGTAATCTAGTAAACTGAAACTGTCAGAAAAAGAAAGCAGGAGTGAAGTTTTGTATAATTTACTTCTGCTTTATGTCCTGGAACATGCCCACATCTGAGGTAAGCAAACACAGAGGCCTTGGGTACTTTCTTTAAGTGAGAGAAAAGCAATAGGACAGGGAATAAAAATTGAATAGTGTCTGATCTCTCTCAATTGTAAAAACAAAACATGTTAATATCTTACCACGTTGTACTGCCCTAACTGTCTATACACTTGCCTTGGACACCACCTAGAATATCATTTCAGGGGAGAGTGACAGTACAGCATAGTAATTAAGGCATGAGCTCTGGAGCCAGATAGCTTTGGGTTCACATCTCAGCTCCATTACTTAATTAGCTTATCTTTCCATGTATTTGTTTCCCTACCTGTGAAATAGGAATAATAAAAGCACCTTCTTCATAAGGTTGTGTGATTATTAAATTAGTTAATGTATGTAAAGCAGTAGAACAATTCCTGGCACACAGTAAGTTCCATATACAACTTAGTTGTTAGTTATGTATGCTGTGTTCTTCAGAAATCTAAGCCAGTATCTTGACTTCAACTCTTTGCAGAGGACTCACACACCACACCTTTTTATCTCTGGTATCTCTCCTAAACTCCAGCTCCAAATTTTCAAATAATGTTTCTGTGTATCTGCTGATACTCATTCTCACATGTCAAAACCAAAACTATCATTCTACTCAGATATCTCTATTTTCATTAACTTTGTTTCCTTCCTGTCCCATGCCCCTCATAGCAAGTCAGAAGGTCCTGTTGAATCTCCACTCAGCTTCCTTTTCATATCACCATGATAGTCTACACCTAATTACCTATGTCTGGACCAACACAATAGTGTTTGAATTGTCTCAAATTGGAAAGTATTTTAAACTGAATGTAAATAAAAATATAGCATTATCAAAATTTGTGAGATGTCATTAAAGCAGTACTGAAGTAAAAATTTATAGCACTAACTACCTATATTCAAATCAATCACTGCAGCTTCCACTCTTAGACCCTAGAAAAAGAAGAGCAAATTAAACCAAAGTAAGCAGAAGAAAGGGGATGAAGATCAAAGAAAAAAAATCAATGAAATAGGAAACAAAAACAATAGAGAAAATCAGTGAAACCAATTATCTTTCTTTGAGATCAACAAAATTGATAAACTCTTAGCCAGACTGATCAGAAAAAAATGAGAGAAGACACAAATTACCAATATAAAGAATGAGAGAGGGGTCTACTCTCCAGATTTGACAGATATTGAAAGGATAATATGGAGATACTATAATTCTGTGCCAATAAATTTGACAACGTAGAGGAAATGGACAAATTCCTTGAAAAAACACAAGCTCCCAAAACTCACATAAGAAGAAAAATATAATTTAAGTAGCTGTATATCTTTTAAGAAAGAGAATTTGTTGTTAAAAACCTTCCCACAAGAAAATCCCTGGCCTGCATGAATTCTACCAACTATTTAAGGAAGATAAAATACCAATTCTACACAAATCTTCTAGAAAATTGAAGGAGAGGGAATACATCCCAGCGCATCACCCAAATATCAAAACCAGAAAGAGACATTATCAGAAAATGAAACTATATACCAATATCCCTCAGTTACGCAGATATAAAAATTCTAAACACAATTTTTAGCAATTTGAGTCCAACCATATATATAAAGGGTAATACATCATGCCATAAGGAGTTTATCCCAGGAACACAAGGGTGGCTTAACACTCAAAAATAAATGTAATTCACCATATTAACAAACTGAAAATGAAAAATTGTATGGTCATCTTAATAGATGTAGAAAAAGCATTTCACAAAACCTAATATTTATTCATGATAAAAAAACTCTCAGCAACCTAGGAATAGAGGTGGTCTTCCTCAATTTGATAAAAAGGATCTACAAAAAACCTACAACTAACATCATTCTTAATGATGAGAGACTTTCCTCCTAAGATCAAGAGCAAAACAAAGATGTCCCTTACTATTTCTATTCAACATTATATTCAAGAGTTTAGCCAGTGAAATAAGGTAAAAA
>JAQZBX010049559.1:0-19859 GCA_029593785.1 Cabassous unicinctus
GAAAAGAGCTGCCACTGCACGGCTTTTAAAATTTTGGTACATTTGTTAAGAATTTTGTACAAATTGTTCACAATGTCTGTGTGCTGACCTTCAAAACATCAATGAAATCTCAATTATGCAAACAACCCACAAAAATACAAATCATTGTTCAAAGTCTGTTTTTATAAACACAGAAATGATTTAGCTGCCTTACCAATTTTCAAAACATCCAATTTTATGATGAAAAAAGAGAATGCCCTTTTAATAAGATGGTTGTCGGAGCTGAAGTAATTGTGTCTATCAGCAGAATAAAATTGTTTCTATTATGGAAATCAAACAAAACACCATAAGATGTATGTTTCCTCACTCAGACTGAACATACTGAAATACTTTCCTTGAAATATTCATTTATGGTTTACACTTTATGTGTCCTCACCACATAATTACATATTATTCAGATGAAACATCAACAATAAAAACCGTTTCTGAATGTTATTAATTTTGAAATTAAATTTAAAATTCTTTGAGTCGAATGTGGGCTATTGTTAAACTGCTCCTGTTTTTGTTTCTTTCTAAATTTTTTTTTCTTTTTTTCTTAGAGAAGTTGTGGGTTTACAGAATAACCACGCATAAAATCCAGGATTCCCAACAATACCACCCTGTTATTAACACTTTGCTTTGGTGTGAAACATTTGTTACAACTGCTAGAAGCACATTTTTATAATTGTACTATTAACTACAGTCCATGGTTTAACTTAGTGCTCACTGTTTTTGTAGTACAGATCCATGGATAGAATGGTGGGATGGCCTTTTTTTAAATTTTTTAACAATTTATTGAAGTATATCATTCCTACATGAACATACATAAACCATAAGTGTTCAGTAAACATCGTGAACTTACAAAACAAACATGCATAACATCATACAGGGCTCCCACACATCACCCCCCCACAAACACCCTGCATTGTTGTGAAACATTCGTTAACAAATCATGAAAGAGCATCATTAAAGTATTACTACTAACTATAGTCCGTATCTTCCTCCCCTACACATTTTTTAAAGGATTAATTAATTTATTTACTTACTTTTATCCATTTTTACCTCCCCCCCCCTCCATTTTTGCTGTTTGTGTGTCCATTTGCTGGGCAACTCTGTGTCCGTTTCCTGCCCTCTCTTCTCATCCTTCTCCTCCTGTCTTCACTGGGATTCGATCCTCGGAACCTCCGATGTGGAAGAGAGGTGTCCTATAGCCTGCGCCACCTTAGTTTCTGGTTTTTCAGTGCGTCTTGTCTTGGCTCTCCTTTGTGTCACTCTCCAGTTACATCATGTTGCTGCGTGGCTCGCGGGGACTGGCGGCCCATGTGCCTTCTATATTTTTCTTTTTTTTACCAGGAAGTCCTGGGGACCAAACCCAGGTCCCTCCATATGGGAGACGGACGCTCAACCATTTGAGTCACATCTGTCTCCCTGTTATATCTCTTAAGGTTGACCAAAGATACCTAGAGTTACAGTCATTTCCCATACAGGATGGTCATATAATAAATCAGGCTTAGTTTATCACCAGCATTCTAAAAACCAGACCTAGGGAGAAAAACTAGGTCTGGGGACACATGCATGGGTTCTAATATAGCGAATGTTTAGCCTACCCTGGTTATCACAAAATCTCCTGAGAATTTGGAGAATTCCTTGCGAGAATATTCGCAGGGTTGGCCTTTTGAAGACACAGTTATGGTACCAACTAGGTGGCAAGACCTTGCAAAGCCGGGGCAACGTTCTCCAGGAGGCTGTGTATGCTCTAAGTTAGCGTCCACTCTGTGTTGCTGTGTGACCAGTTACAGAGACGAGGACTGCAGTGGCCATGAATATTTCTTCCTTGTTTTCTTGTGAGAGTGTCTGTATATGCACATGAAATGAATATCTTTGTTTTCTTCCCTATCTCATCGCCTTATCATATGACCTAAGTTGTATTAGTTTCACGTTGTAGTATTTAAGGATGTCACGTTTAAGAGTAAATATTACCCAGGGACTTGTACCCTATTCTGGAGGGATTTAGTGCATTTCCAGGTGTATGCAGGACAGTTGAATATTGTTAGATGAAAAAAAAAGTCTGTTATTGTTTTAATTTAGAAATTGAGTATGGTTTAAAGTGATGTTTGTGACTGCCAAGTTGAAAAGGGATGGACTAAGATGGTTAGGCTAATGTGTTAACTTGGCCAGGTAATGGTGCCTTGTTGTTTGGTCAAGCAAGCAAGCACTGGGCTAAATGTAATGCAAGGGCATTTCATAGACTTTAATCATCCTTGAGTTGATTGCATCTGTGGATGATTACATCTACCATCAACTGAGGAGATCCAATCAGTTGAAGACCTTAAAAGGAGAAGTGATTTCAGCATTCAGGGAGAGAATTCCCATCTCTAGTTCAGACAGCCAGCATCTCCAGGGGAACTCACTGAGGACCTTCATTGGAATTCCTGATTTACAGCCTGCCCTATGGAATTTTGACTCATGCTTCCCCATAATTGCGTGAGATAATTTTATAAAATCTCATCCTGTTGGTTCTGGGTCCCTAGAGAACCCTGACTAATACAAGAGCCGAAGTAGAGATATAAATGTTGGTGTTGTCAGCAAAGAGATGGTATATCCAACCATTTGGCTAGATGAGATCATGGCCGAAGTACATGTAGCTAAGTACATGTAGCTATCCAGGGAATAAGATGGGACCACTCCTTCATTTAAAGGTTGTGTAGAGGGGGATAAACTGACGAAGGATAAGGGAAGAAGCAGCCAACAGGCTGGGGCTGGAGGCAGAAAGCAGGAGAGTACCAGGTGTCCAAATGAGGAGAGTGTTCCCAGCAGGGAGGAGGATGAAGCTGTCAAATGCCATCCAGCAGCTCTGGACTGAGACCTCCATTGCGTGCAGCAGTGTGGAGGTCATTAGTGACCGCAAAAAGACCATTGTTGGTGGAGAGGCGGGAAGCCAGCCTGGTTCAATAGGGAATGGAGGACATGAAAGAGACCATTTTTTTTCCAGGGGTGATTTGCTATCAGGGGAAAGCTATGGGGCAGTTACCTAAAGAAGAAATAAGGATAAGAAAGGTATTTCTTTCTTTTTTATTCGTTTTTCTATTAGGATGGGGGACTCATAGCCTGCTTGGTTGCTGTGTGGAGTAATCTAGTCCACAGTGGCCATCTGGTCATGCTGGAGAGAGGGGGAGAATTTTGGAAGTGACACAGAGGCACACTCTAGGGTCCAAGTGGAGGTGTTGCCATTAGCCAGGAGAAGGGATGGTTTGGGGTGACAGAGGGAGGGCAGAGTGTGTGGGCATTGATGCTGGTGGGTGGGTAGATTGGAGGGCAGAGCTCGTGAACTCTCTCCAGTGATGGGTGGGATTGTCCCAGTGAAGTTGGAAGCAAGGGCATGAACTGGGAGTGAGGATGGGAGAAGGTACTGGAGGTTTGAGGAGAGACGAGAAGGTGGGAAAGAGCCCCATAGGTTTTTGCTATTCAGAGTGTGTTCTGAAGACAAAGCATCACCGCATGGTTTTGGAGCTTGTTAGAAATCAAGAATAGCCTCAGACCGACCGTACCTTCTCTAGGCCAGGTGCTCTCAAATTTGCCCACTGGAATCAATCAGGAAGCTTTAGCACATCTGGGTGGCTCAGACCATCCCAGAACAATTACATCAGAATTTGGGGTTGGGACCCTAGAGCATCAGCACTTTTTTAAACTACCCAGGTGATCTTAGTATGAAACCGGTTTTGATGAACTTGTGTCCTAAGTATGTAGACAAGTGAATGAGCTTGGGAAAGCCCTCTGGAGGTTAGCGGTCCTGGATTTAGAGACCAGCCCACACGCTCATGCAATTTTCTCCATGCACAGACAGCTGCCAGGTGCCGGTGAAGAATAGGCTGCAAGGTAGATTTAACCTTGGGGTTTTGCCATGCAGCAGAGACCAGGAGCTGAGGTCTGCTTGCTCTCCTTCCTTCTCTCTCCCCACCCACAAATCCTCCTGGGAATGGCATTAAAAAGTTTCTCTTTGGTGCCTCATCATCCTGCCTGGCCCAGTCATAAGTTTTCCTTCTAAGCGAGCACCCCAGTTAGCCTTGCCCTGGGCATAACCAGGGACTAAGATGCTTCCATCCCTACTAATCCACCGAATTCCATTCTACTGCTTGTCCAACATGCTCCAGCTGCATGCAAGGCTAATTAATAACAGTCCCTGCAGCTTCTTCCCTTCCATGCCACATGATTTACTAGCAGGGAAGTTATTCCCATAAGATTTGGATGGTAAAGACGTTGCCCTCAGCTTCTCCAACAGGACCTTGCAGCTTGAAACTTCCAATCCCCAGCCTCTGTGGGAAAGCCCCACTCCTGCCCTGTGGGTCACAAAAGAGCAGGAGCCCGGGACCCACCTGCTGGCTTCTTTCCCCCGCTCCAGGGACCCTGGCGGGAAGCTAGGTTAGGAAAGCCCGGCGCCCCCTCCACAGCCTTCCTTCTCCCCTCTCCCCCTCGATGGGCTCTGCTCTAACAAAGCTGTCCAGGCATTCTCCACTGGCTGGCTGACTATGTTTGTGCCTCATCACTGGAAGAACTTCCACCTAATACCCAAAACACTCCTTTTCAGCCAGATGCAGCCAATTTCTATCTGTTCTACATTAGCCCTGAAACATGCTGTGCTTTTTCCTGTATTCCTCATATTTTCCCATCACAGTTAAACAAGCTTCTGGTAATACAATTGGTTCCCATCTTGACTGTGCCCTCAAACAGATTATATGTAGCATAGGTTTGATTTTATTTTCTTATTTAAGCTTGAATAAACATAAGTAAATCCCTGAGTCCCCAGTTTTCCATATGACTTCCTTTTTTTTTCTTTTATTGGTCTATATAGATGCTTGAATTCCTCTTGAATTCTTGGTTTAATTTTATAATTTATATTTTCCAAGGATATTCTCTAAAAATTTCCAACTTATCTGCAGAGATTTGCATATAGTCTTGCCTTATAATTTTTAAATCTCTTCTCTGTGGCTGCCATATTCAATCTTTCATGCTTACTTTTGTTGATTTTCTTTTCTGCCTTTTCATTATATTTTGCAAAGTTTTGTTTCTATCGCTTTAAATAATATACCCTCCAGAAACTGGAGCAGTTCACACTGTGTGAGCAATACCATTTCATAAAAATCTAAACAGTACTTGGTATCGTAATACCACATTTTCATAGAAGGAAAAAAATCATTTTATTTTGAATTTGTTTGAATACTGTTGGGTTAACATTTATTCTTCAATTATGGTAAAGAAGAATATACTCATGAAAAGTCAGTCCAGGCAACGCTGTTCAAATGGGTTCTGTGAGAGAATGAGGCCCTAAGGCAACACTTTTTCTCCTGTGCATCTAAATTAATACTACTGCTAAGAAAATGGTCACGGCAACTCAGGTTTTATACTCTGTAGCTCGGATAAGGGACCCTAGTCCCTTGATTAATTAAGACTTTATTAATGAGAAAAAAATAATTCAAACTCACTATATTTAAGATGAATTTCACTTAAAAATGTTTTTGGTAAATTTGGCTAGTTGTGTATGTTCCAAAGCAATGAATTGCCTTATGAGAATTGGTTCTTAATAATTTCACATTAAATGACTTAAATTTGGGAAAATAAATTATTTAAAAATAGTCCAGAGCCATGCCATTTAATATATAGTGATTATATATGTCTTATTATATTATTCCTATTTTACATGTTTATTTATATCTGATCCATCTGTCAAGAGTGGCAAAATACATTAAATCTTTTGCTGTCATGTTTCTGTTAATTTGTCCTTTCTTTGCTCCTGTAAATTGCATTTTTTCCTAATTCATTAGTTTTTCACTTTTATATTTAGTACATTGCACTTTTCGAAATTCCATTCGGTATTCTTTTACTTTTTTTATTAAGTTGAAAGAACAACTAACATATTTTCATTTTGTTTGTTTGCATAAAATATTTAAGAATATGAATTTGCCTTTAAATACACCTTTGGCCATATCCCATACGGTCAATATTCAGCTGTTTCAGAGCATCAGTCCCTAATAATCCACCGAATTCCACTCTCCTGCTTGTCCAACATGCTCCAGTTATATGCGGCTTCTCAATGAGATAAATGAAAGATGTAATTGCTATTTTGCTGTCTTCTTTAACCCAATTCATTTATTTAAAAATATTTATCAATGCACTGTGATCATGAGAGATAAGATCCCATTAATAATTCTAGTGGGGAACTACCAATCTATAAGTAAACACATGAATAAAAAAAACAACTTCAGATAAGTGCTTTGAAGAAAATACTAGAGCATGATGAGATAAAGGGTAACTTCTGATCAGCTATGGGTGTCCTGAGGGTACATAAGCTCATCTTGTTTAGGTGGGGAGGCTAATTTCCCAAAGGAGAGGGTTTGCTATTGCTGGGAGTGAAGGTTGGATTGTTACCATATTATTATCAAATTGTGTGCATGTGTGTGTGTGAGAGAGAAAATATTTTCTGAATTAGTTCTTCTTTTTTAAATTAAGGATAATATTCCCTATGACCTAACACATAGTCCTTTTGGTGACACTTGTTAAAACAGAGAACGCATTCTCTGCCCCAAGGATGCATAGCTTAATTTATATCTATTGTTATATCAATACTTTCTACCTATTATTGATCATGTATTTATTTCTGTCAAACTTGTTCTGTCAATGACTGGGAAAGCTTGTCAAATTTTCCCAAAGAACAGAGTATCTTAGCATTTTAAAATAACTTTGGTGAGTGCCTTTCAAGCATATCTGGATGCTTTGTCATTCGCTCCATAAATATTCATGTCTCTAATACCGCCATTGACATTTCATTTTAATTGATAATTGCTTTCAAATTCTGTCCTTGACTTAGTTGAGGACCAAGTATTTGAAACAAATCAAACTTTTTTTTTTTTTTAACTTCTTGTACAGATGAATTGGGTGAAGACTCGGAACATTTGCTTTTTACATGGATCTCCAAAAAGATAAAATTAAGTTGAGTTACTTAAAATCAGTTTCAGAATATTGAAACAGAGTAAAAGGACTTCTCAATAACCTTTCCAGGGTGATGAAAACAACTAAAATCAACCAAAATGCTAAACATAGTCATCATTCAAAGAATACCAACTTTGAAAGGAAGTAGATGAGATAGTCAAGCCCCAACTGAAAAAAAACAAACTGTAAACCTCACTTACTTACATACACATCCTGCGATTAAAACACTGATCATTTTTATTCAAAAACCTTCAAGGGTAAGATCAACTCGTATTTTCCATTTTACAGCCCTAGGAACTGTAATGTCACAGCATGCCTTGTTTTTGTTGTACTTACTTATGTATTTCACTTGGCAAATTGGTATAAGTTAATATTTTCTTAGAGGTTTTGAAATACATGTGTCAGAGTTTAATGTTTTAAAGTTTAGAGAATGTGTAAAATGCACACAGAAGATTTTATTTAACCATTATTTTCTTTTGAAAATAAATTATTATGATATTGGAAATATATATAAAAATTATATATACATATACAGAAGACAGAAGCATAGTTTTAAAATAATGTTTCCTGGTGTTTTAGGAACAGATTCTAAAGTTTATCAATGTGTATTACTTTCATTTATTGATAAAATGTGTTTTGTCTTTCTTTTGTATATATGATGAACATGAAAACACTGAATATATATAATATACATGTATATATAATTAAAATATCTGATTTCATTAATTTTGAAGCAAAAAGAATTAGGAACAGATTTACAGTGGGAGGAATTTGCCCTTTAAAGTGAGATTAATGCCATTTAATTATGAGTTCTATTCCTAAATATAAAACTGCATATGCTAATGAAAAGATAAACAGCATCAAGTAAAACTTATAGTGTATTTTACTAAATAATTTTGATGAGCATTTGATTTCTAAGTGTTGACTTTTAGTATATTATGCTACGAGTATGGCTAAAATGAATTTAGGACCAAAGTCAATGTGAAGTAACTAAGTTGACAATATCCAAAAAGTGAATTTAATGAAATTCTAATGAAGGATTTGTATTGTTAAAGCGTAAATTATTTACATTTTTCTGTATTATTTTCCACAGTTAAAAAAAAGAAGCAAAATTTTATTTTTCCTGTGCTCAATGTCCAGGTGTTTCTAACTTTAGGGGGATGACAATACTGGAATCTTTCCAAATTGTTTTTTCTTCTTTCAAAATTATAGACCCAGTATGATGGGCCTCCTTTACTGTCGAGTACAGGGAGAACCTCATGACTAAAGCCATGTCAGCCGAGGGTGCTGCCTCCTGATTTCTGGTCATGGGATGACTGTAATCCCTGGCCCCCAGAATACTTTCCTTTGCTTAAGATAAATAATCGAATACCACTTAAACACCAATCACATAAACCCTATGTTCTTCTGCTTCTAAATTTGTGAAACAAAGGAACTGGATGGAAGCTGTTGCAGGCAGAGAAATGCCCCATGTCCCAAACTCCAGAACCTGCCCGTATATAACCTTGCGCACAAAGGGAATTGGCATTGTGGGTGGAATTAAGCTTGTCAATCTGCTGACCTTGAAACATGGTGTGTGATGCCTACAGATCCGTTTTAGCTCAGAGATGCCCTAGAAAATCTGCGGACGCTGTTGCTGGACGGAGCGCCTGGTCTCGAGCCAAGTCTGGAGCACAGCTGGGGATGAGTTTGTTTTGGCTCCATACCACACCCTGCTCTGGGATGCTCCAGGAGCATCACTCATTCCAATTCCAGTATTTGCCTAGAAGCCAAAAGACCTCCTGGTTCTGAAGAGATGGTAAACTTCTGTTCACACGTCAGCCTAGTGGTGGGTGAGCAAGTCAAAAAACGGCTCATTCGAAGGGTTCCCATTTTGTACAATGCACCTTCATTGGACGTGCTTTCAATTTCACCACGCTGTGCTCAGATGGCCCGTTTTTAAAAATTAAGTTACTATTCCACTTTTGCAAGCTCAGACGCTGGAAACGCTGTGAGTTCTACTCATCACTTATGGTCATTGCTGGCTCAGATTCATGCCACGGCCAGATTGGAATAGAGTAATAAGAGCTTAATCACTTTGCTTATTTTTAAATTTTTAGCAGTTAGTGGTAAAGAAATGAAGCACACATTTGAATTTAGCAGAAATACTCATTGATAATGACTTCCTTTAGGCATCATTGACTTTCTCATTTAATCAATAATTTCATTATTTTTTTACGGCTTTGTTCAGCCCTCATTTCCATGTATATACATATATGGGTACACAACCTGTCTTGTTTTTGTAAAACATTAGCTCCTGTGCAAACTTTTTGTGTAATAGTTAAATATTATAAAAGTCCATGTTGATTTCCTATCAGCATGCTGTCTTTACTTAACTATATCATTATTTAGGTATGGAATTGTGATCAATGACCACAACCAATCTATCGATTCACTCCATTATGTTATAGGAAAGTTCTTTGTTGGTAACGATGCTTCTAAACTTCAAAAACAGTCATTTTCAGCATCTACAGGTCCTGGTCTTTTCTCTGCCTCTTTATTTTAGCACATGGGTGGAATAGAATAACATATCGGTTCTCTCTTACAGGGCTACAGAATGAAACGAGGGATCAGTGTATACAGGACACTTTCCTCTCACTTCTTGCTAATACCCCCTGAATATAAGATATCAAAACCTCTACAGCGCCCAGCACCTGCTGCAAAGCCTGCGGTCGCTCAGTCAGCTCAGCCCCGCCTCTGCCCGGAGCGGGGCCAGAGCCCGCAGGCTCAGGGCCACCCTCTAGAGTCCCCTTCGGGCACGAGTCACAAGCTCGGGGCCCAGGCCACCTGCCCTGCTGACCAACTGGCTGCCCATGTGGGGTTTCCCACCACCCCCTCGGGTTCTATTCACTAGAACGACTCACAGAGCTCAGTGAGAGCGTTATATTGACGATTACAGCTTTACTGTCGTGAAAGGGTACGAATCAGAAGAGGCCCAGAGAAGAGGCTCATGGGGCGAGGACTTGGAGGGTCTCAGATGCAAGGCTGATGTCCTAGAATGCATCACCCTCCCGCACAGCAGCCCTAAATCACCTGAACCGTGGACGCTCACTGCGGCTTCTAGTGTCCCAAGTTGATATGGGTCTCCTTACTTACCAGGGCATGATGGGTGGACTCCAGGTTCCTGTGGTTGAGCTCAATCTGCAGCATTTCCTCAACCGTGGAAATTTCCAGGAGGTGGGCTGAGATGCCTGATAGGATGAGGCTCAAAGCTCCAAGCCCCTAATCACCTGGTTGTACTCTCTGGTGGGTGTGGTTAGCCCTGCCCTAAACTCTCAGGTGTGGTCCTGGGCCAAAGACCCTCCTAGATCAGGAAATTCCAAAGCGTCAGGGTTTGCTTCCCCAGGACCCAGGGCTAAGGACCAGCCAAACTTTCCATTTTATCACACCCATGTAAGAATAGTTAAAGGAAACTAACAGATAATTGGCATCTCCACTTGTGAAATTTAAGAATGTTTTTAGGGGAGAAAATGTGTCTTTAGTTTCTCTGGCTTTTGTAAGAATGTCTTCACCCACATAAAACTGAGCCTCACTTTACTTCCTGAAACATCCCTTATATTTATACGGAGCGAGTTTGACTAACGTATTGGTCAGTGCTTTTGCATCTCCCTCCTGAAATAACATTTGAAGATGTTTTCTTTTTCATGTATAGGAATTTAATTATTCTCTCAGTGACTCTCTGCACTTCTTAAAAACTTTTATTTTTTAAATAAACAAAGGCTTTAGACTTTTGCAAGCTCACAAAAAATCCTCTTCTACTATAAATCATCTTGTTCTCAAATGAATTAAACCTTTTACAGTTCAATTATTCTTCTATCCTTCTAATGGCAAGCCAACCTCAAGAATGGGATGTGCACAGCTAAACAATTTCTGCAATAGAGAAAAAGCTGACTGAGATTTTGGTCCCCAACTCCAAAAATGGTACTTTCCATTGAAAAGTCTACAACACCTCTGATACAGATTTCAGGATCAGAGAAAAAGCAAAGCAGATCTGCTCTGGTTGTTGCATCTGCTTTGAAGAGGAGACTGGATAAATTATTTTTACAAGAAAGGGAACAAACATTTGTTGGGCTACCATCATTTCCCATGCATTTAATTCTCTTAACAACCTCAAAATAGATCTTGGAGTCATTGGATACCAAAATCAGAGCCAAAATGAAGACATTTTGGTTTAGGAAGTTAAGTGACTGATAAGTGGCTAAGAGAGGATGGGAATTCAGTTCTGTCTTTTTGTAAAGTCCCAGCTGTTGTGACTGTACTGTCACTTATTTTCTGCAGGAGAAGAGTTATGGTTAACTATTAGCACCCCGAGGTTATAAAATATTAGAATATCTGTGCATCTGGGGGGCCATTTGGGGCCATGAGGCCACATGCTTTGTATTGGTATAAATGGCCTGCTTGCAGGAATCATAGACAAAACTTTGAAACATCTCTCTTGGAGAAGACAAGAAAAAGGTGGAGTTAAAAAGATAAAAATAGCACAGTCATTTTAGAAATCCAGATTTAAGAGAGGAATAGATGTTTACGGCATGATGATGCTTGATTAAGGTAGGCAATGGATCCCTGAAATACTTAAATGTAATTAAAGATATAAAAAGGAGAGAAAAAAAGGAAAAATAGTGTGCATATAGAGCACTATCGTTTGCTTTTTTGAGACATAGCACTCGTGGCAGACTCTTGCCCATAAAAACAGCAAAAGACGGAAGGCAGGTTAGGAAGACAAACATGATGTGAATGCAGTGCTGGGCAGGCAGTGGTGGTTGCCAGCGACAGAGGGAAGGCAAGGAGACCCGAGAGGGAGAGAGAGTGCCAGCAGCCTTGAAGGAGACTCTCGGACTCCTGTAAAAATACTGCATTGAGCGTCAGCTAAATTCCACAAATTCAGTGACAGTTTAATACGATTCACTCACAGTCTACACCCTCGAGATGTGGTGTATTTAATTACACTTTACAGAGAGTAATGAGTCCAAAATTTATGTTTGGCAGTACCCTCAAGAAATCAACATTTCTCTTATTACATCTGCTCTGATAATTTGCTCATTTGACTGCACAAATGAGACTACCTCTGACATGGAACTCTAGCTATATTGGATTAAAGATTTCAACTCGGCAGACAGCCTGGAGCATTGTAAGACTTCTCCCACTCTCACAAGTCACAGATTCATAAAAGCATTCCTTAAAAAAAAAAATGGAGCAACTTGATTTTTGGTATAAATTGGTTACTTTTCAATTAAATGACAGTGATGCTCGTGCCTGTGAAGTCTTGTGAGTCACGCGCCTTCTTCAAGCAGACATTTTGTGAAAAGGAAACGGCGTCCTAATACAGGGTGAGAAAAAAATCTTAAAGTAACACTCCTTTTTGTTTTGAGGAAAAAAAAGTGGTTTTACTCTTAAAAGGCACGGTTGGAATTCTAAAGCAGTGGCAGTGACCATTATCTATGTGAGAGAAGATAAGTGTGGAAGATTATATGCATATTATAATTGCAGGGCTACAGCTGGGGTTCCCAACCCGGGGCTAATTACCCTGGGGCTGGAGAGCTGAGTTGAGAGAGCTGTAGAAGGCTTAGCCACATCCCTGACCTCTGGCTTCCAGCTGCCAGGAGGCACTGCAGCAGGCAGAACAAGCAGAAATATCTTGAACCATTGCACCAGAGCCCCAGAGGGCACAGTCCACCCGGCTAAGAACCACTGCCTTAGCCTTGATGATCCTGCTGCTCCCGAGATTTTTTTTCTTCTTTCATTACATATTTTTTTATCAACTGAAATCTCCTTCCTCTCACTTCCCAGAAAATGTTAACTCCAGGAGAGGAAGCACGTTGTCCATCTTGTTGGCCATATTCGGTTTTAATAAATACTTCCTGAATAAATGAATAAAAATATAATCAAAATAAATCTACTCATGCTTTTTTTTTTTAATGGAGGAAGGAAGATGTGACTTGATTCGTAATACAGTATGTTTAAATCCCTGTGGGTCCTTCTTCAGTTTGTATTACAAGGCATTTTATCGATATTGCATGAACGATTTTTACAAATAACATAAATCTTCGTCTTCTGCCCTGTCTCCTCTTTCTCTTATCGGTTTAGAAACTCAACTAATAGCCATTGCAAACAAGTTGTGGAGATAGAAGTAAGAAGCATAGTAGATATTGTGATTGCTTTGGAATTTAATAACCAGATAAATCTTTATAAAATGTCAAGATATCTTGTCAAATGAAAAGGAAAAAATGTTCATATACTTAAACTAGTCTTTTGGCTTTGATTACTTTCCAATGGGATGCTCAGAGTTTTTAAATGACGTGTTGAAAATTTTGGAAGGAATTAATGGTGAACAAGCTCATAGGTTTCAAAAGAAAATGAAATAATTAGGGCAGCTGCAGGACCAGCTACCCAAAGAAGCCAGAGGAGAGCATGAAAGCAAAATGAGGGGTTTTCTTTAATAACTGTAATCATCTGAGATTTCATAGATTTACTTGTGACCTTGGTCCCTTTAAATCTGTTTTCCTATAAGATCTTAAATTTTGCATCCAAAAAGTAATATACTGGTTATATGTTGCAGTTGGGGATGCACTGATATATTGGCATTTAATCAATGTTGGGTGCGTGTATGAATGAATGAAAGGCTAGTGGAATGTTACATGGAAAATTTTCACCTGCATATCTCTCTCTTCCAGCTCCTTCCTGTGCTTAGAATAAGACTTCAAATCAACAGAGAAACTGGATTTATTTTCTTCTTTGATATAGCATTGTTTTCTCAATTCTGTTCATAAATTTTTCTGTGAGCACTTAATTTTAGAAGATGCCTAAACAAATATCAAATTGGTAGGCTAATTACCAATAATATTCATCTTTAAACATATACTCATAGGGTTTGCATTTATATATGTGTGTCAATCTCGCATATGGCTGTTGCTTTCTTTCTGAATTATGTTTAACTTTTATGCTATGTGCATAACAGACTCTTTTAAAACTTGCCAATTCTAAGAAAAATGTCTGCTTCCGTAGAAATTTAGCATTCTTATCAAGTGTTTGCCTTCAGAATTTATAAAAAACTTGGAAAACTGGCAAATTCCCTTTTCTTTAACATGTCAAACTTATTCTTGATTGTGATCTCCATCCTAGAAATAATCTCAAAACGGGAATATTAATTCAAATATCACATTGAGCTAATATTTTTAGATGATATACATGATGTGCGAAACAATGCTAGACACTTCCCTCCCTTTGAGCATGAGCAAAGAAATTCAATAAAGTGGAGTTTCACGAATCAGATTAATCATGCTCAACACAAATAGTTTGAGGGCATGTGGTGACGCTGCGGCATATTTCTACTCCCCTCTTAATTACTTCAGCTCCGACATGAGAACTCATGAGACGCTCAGCATAGACTGTCTCCAAACTGTAGCCTGTCTTACAGATTCGAGGATGGATTAGACTTGAACCATCTTCTCCCCTTCCAACATTCCCCCTCCCCTGCCACCATTTAAACGCTAGAATCCATCTGTGGAAAAACTGGGCAGCAGAGCAAGTTCCAAGCGCTTGCCCAGCTGGATGCACCAGAGTCACGAGCTTCCTCCCACCTTCCAAGGAAAGAGAAAGGAACCCAAGAGGGGGCCTCGTGAGCCTGATGTGGTAGTAGGATCTGGGAGAAAGAATCAGAGGATGGTCTTCCAAGGAGAAGGAGGGGCAGGGGTCAGACCTATGCCTCCGCAAGCAATGTCACCCACCTCAAAATCACCACAAGCAGCAATCTCCTGCCTTCTCCTTGGATAGATGAGACCCAAGGGAGCAGAAAGCACCATGGGGAGCCTTTTCCCAATATCTGTGTCTTCTTAACCATGGACCAGGGCTTTCCTTCTCTTGATGGAAATATGAAGAAGTAGGCTCAATCCCACCACCCCCGCCAACATCAACACCACTCCCAAGAAGGCAAGAAACAGATTGTTAAGGAATTCGACTAGTGACTACAGCTCACGGCTAGAGTTTCTGAATACGGACAAAACTGATTCTTACAATGATAAAAATCCAACGGGATTTAAGATGAATATGTTCTCTAAATTAAAACAAGGTCCATTTCTGTTTATTTTTGCCTACCCAATCACCGCAGTCTGAAAAGATGGATAATATCCATTGTTAGCAAAGGCATGGAGGAAATTGCTGGGCGGGTGTATACTGGAGCAACCTTTCTGAAAGGGCAAACTTGCTAGAACCTGATGGAATTTTAATTGTGCATTCTCTCTGAGCCAACCCTGTAGGGGTATATCCTATGGAAATATTTTCAGTGCATAAGACAGATGGAAGGGAATCTGATGACAAGTAGGCAATGGCCATGTGAATTTTAGTTTGCCCAGACAAGAAGAGCTGTTACAAATAATAAGGTTGTTTTAGGGAATGGTTTCTGTGATATGCTACTGAGTGGGGAGTGAAAAAAGAAAAGTTGCAGAAGAATGTATACAGTATGGAAAGTATGAACTGAACCTAGTTTTTTAATTTAAAAGAAAGATTTACTTTTGTGTCTGTGTATCTGCACACAAAGAAACAAACATACACCAGACAGCTAACGACTAATACTCTTAACGAATGGATATGGGGCACTGGTTTGAGGAAGCTTTTATTTTGCTTTTAATATATCTATGTTTTTGTGTTTTTTTTCCAAACTGCATGTACCATTTTGCATTTAAAAAAAAAAAAACACCAGAATTTTCAAAATAAGATTCACTGCCATATGAGAAGTTTCTAAAAATACTCAGAATCCATGCAGCAGACGGTGCCGGGCATTTGACTGCTGCCCACTGACAATCTCAAATTGTGGCCAGACTGCCTCAGAGTTTTCTCTTCCTGTGTGTTCTGTGTTTTATAAGTCTTGGGCTTGCTTTGAAAAAGAAAATCCACCAGAAATCATGATATCAAATGACTTCATCCTCAAAATAACCCTGAGGGGGAAAACACTTCAGCCCAGATAAGAAGAACAGTTTGGAAATGTGTTTGCATAAAGGAGGAGATTGTGAAAATAAGTGATTTCTTTCTCTATGAAATTTCAGGAATATAATAGTCCCAAGGAGGTTGTTGCAGATGACCTGCTGTTGGGATAGATCCAAGAAAAATGCTTGTAATGAGAAAAACCTAGAGAACGCAGAGAACTTTTAAAATAAGAGTATCCTTCAAGAGTATGCAGATATACCACTTACACAAATGCCACCATAACTGCTGATGAGCAAGAACAAAAGCCAGGCGAAACCTGAACGTAATGTCTGCGCAGAGTCAGTCAGCACTCCGCGTTATCTCACGTTTACTTCGTCGGTGTTCAACGATAAAAGTTTGCTTCTTCCCCTTTTCTGTGCCTGTTCTCCCATAAATAACCTTCTACTAATAGTCCTAGGATACTCAGGAAGAACAAGATAATGGGAACTTATTTTGGGGTGTTTTTCCATATTCTAAACATTCCATCTGTCCGACTGTATTTATGGCATGTAAAACACCTGTTTTCATTTCCAAGGGACCAGTCTGGTTCCAAAGTCACAGCTGTTGATCGTCTGCGAGGGTTTTCAGATACTATTTCTCGAGCGAGGCAGATGGCTATCAAAAGGAACTTTATAATTTTATATTTTACCCACCATCAAAAGCTCTGGGCAGGCTCACCGGGAGAGCACTGATGGTGCTTCCAGGTGAAAGACCACAGGCATGTGTGAAGTGCAGTGCAGGGGGCTGGTGATAGCCGAAGGAGCAGACACTGACAACAGTGACATAATAACAGCGACAAGACAAGGCTGAGGCCTGAACCAGGACGAGGAGAAAAACTAGTGGCTTTCATAAGCCACATTGGCCTAAATCTTTTAGATTTAGTAATTAGACATTTTTTTGAAAAACTGGATGAGGGTGGAGCCGGCACAAAGTAAGCTTACGATGAACTGTAGTAAGCAGATGAGATGTCCAAATCGAGTGACATTTTGGAATAAAACTCAGGTTGCCAAAAATTAACATGAACAAACTCTCAGAAGCAGTGATCTGGACAGTTCCTCATTTAAAGGACAAAGGTCAGCTCTTCTCAAAAGGACCTGCTCTGTGGAGTACCCAACCCAGGTCAAAGCACCAGGACCAGGAATCAGTTGGTCAACACCGCCTTGGGCAGGCTGAGATGTCCGTCCCCTGTGTTTAGGATATGTGAGATTACTGAAACCCTGGACATGGCACAATTGGTAAAACTGATGAAATACAAGAAAGACAACCCTAAAAAAAAAGAAGAGGGAATAAAACATAGACAATGGAAAATCACATTTAAATTCATGATATTAGCACTTTTGACCTCATTAGCTTAGTGAACCAATCCATTTTTCAACAACTGCCATATCATGCGTTTGTTTTGTTTGCCTTGCGTGGTGCTTAAAGCATTGAAGAAAATCAGATATATCAGACTGCTTCTAATTAGGTGTGCAATCAATGTGTAAATGTCTATGGAAATATAATTTGTTAAATTAATATGTTTTGGCTTTATTTGTTGTATAAATAAAATACAGATATTTATTTATTTATTTATTTTTAAAGATTTATTTATTTATTTATCCCCCCCTTGCTGCTTGTGAAGCGAACCCGGGGCCTCCCATATGGTAAACGGGGGCTCTATCGACTGAGCCACTCCTGCTTCCTAAAATACAGATATTTAAAACAGTACTAGATAAATATTAGCACATTGGGAATTACCATAAAAATAGTGATATTCTCTATGCACATAAGCCCTTCTGATATTAAGGAGTCTGTGAACACTAACAGGGCAAATTTGTCACTATTTCATGTTGTATCTAGTGTATAGAGTTTATAGTGTATAGTGACATTATATATCACTAATAGTGGAAGTTAAACACTGGAAGACCTTCTGGTAAAGGAGAGAGAAAACTAATGACTCAATAACTCTGGAATATGGTAAATAAGATCCTGTATATGTGGAGCATATAATCATTAATTGGGAACATGTGCTTTTAACATTTTAAAATTAAGTTATAGGAAGCAAAAGACATCACTGCCTGGAAGTAGTCATTAGCTATTTGTTTGTTGTTTTTGTTTTTTTCAGGAGGCACCGGGAACTGAACCTGGGACCTCCCATGTGGGAGGCAGGCGCTCAGCCACTTGAGCCACATCTGCTTCCATCATTAGCTATTAATAGAATAAACGCCCAATAGAGAAGTTCACCATTGAAAGGAAAGTAGTGTGATGTAATTCGGCAGTTGGAAGAATAAGATGGATGAACTAAAAACCAAAGGAAAAGAGAGTAAAATTGAAAATGATATCTACCCAATCCTAAATCATAGACGGGAGGTGGGGACCCCTTGAGAAGGAAGAGCATAGCTGAGAGTTCGGGAGTGAGGTGGGGCAGAGATCCAGAGCTCAGTTAAGATGTCCAGTTTAAAGGTGGTTCTGAGACAACCAGGTCAAGGCACCCAGGAGGCAGGTGGGTCATAGGGCGGGAAGTCAGGGCTGAGCTAGGAGCTGGGGTCCTCGCTGACAGATTGCACCTGATGCCCCACTAATCTGCAGAGAGGGAGGGAGGAAGGAGAGAGCCATAAAGATGCCCTAGGGTTGTGCTAAGGCTGAGAAGAACAGCTCGGGAAGCAGGACAAACTCTACAGGAGAATGTGCCTGTTTGTAGACAGCTCGTTGAACACTGCCAAGACATCAGGTAACATAGGGATGAAGCATGACCGCTGCATTTGACCACGCGGACCTCTGAGAGGACCTCAGCGAGAGCAGTCCTGACTGTGTGGTGGAGGAAGAAGCCCATCAGAACAGCAAGGGGCTCACAGGAAGCAGCAAGCCTAGACCTCTGGAGAAGTTTGGCTCTGAAGGTGAGTAGAGAGAGACGGTAGAACTCCAGGGGGAAGTGGGACCAGGAAGGAACTTTCTAAGGTGGGAAATATGGAAGCCTGCTGGCAAAGGAAAGGATGAAAGAGACAAGGAAAGGGTGATGATACAGGTTGAGAGTGGAGAGAGGAAGGAAGCATCAACCTGCACAGAGAAGAGGCGATGGGCCACAGAGTAAACCCAGAAATTCTGGGCTGGGACAGGGGATTTGCATTCTCTCCATCCTAATAAGGTGGGAGGAGAAGATGGCAGTGGGGGCAGGGAATTCCCATTTTTGGGTGCATTTTGCTCCCCACATGGTGTTGAAGGTGAGGTTATAGGCTTGTTCTGAGCAAAGCTGGGGGACGCCTGAACTTTAAATAAAACAGAAGCTACACGGCTGCTACCGCAGTGGGAAGTGGCAGAGGGAATTTACTAGCAAACATTTGCTACAGGCTCTTTTTAAATATGAAAATTAATATAACAGGGCTTGAAAAGTAAAATTTTTGCCAAATTGGCACAAAATAAAAGGTAACAAAGTATGTTATAAAGTCTTAAACTCCTAAAGAGATTCTATCATTAGAGGTAGGAAGACAAATATTGGCATTACTAATCATTACAGCAGAACAATCTATCACTCAATAGACTTTTTCCTCAAATGGGAATGGATTTTGGATGTTCATTTTCTATTAATAGCAAGGTAATGTGAATATTCTCGCTGTCCTGATTTTGTGATCATCAGGGTAGGCTAAACATTTGCTATATTAGAAACCATGCATGTGTCCCCAGACCTAGTTTTTCTCCCTAGGTCTGGTTTTTAGAATGCTGGTGATAAACTAAGCCTGATTTATTATATGACCATCCTGTATGGGAAAAGACTGTAACTCTAGGTATCTTTGGTCAACCTTAAGAGATATAGCAGGGGGATGGATGTGGCTCAAATGGTTGGGCATCCGTCTCCCATATGGAGGGACCTGGGTTCAGTCCCC
>JAQZBX010049560.1:0-19891 GCA_029593785.1 Cabassous unicinctus
CCGTTGTGTGTACCTTCTAAGTCCAGGATTTTTCCTGCTTCCCCACACAACCTAAAAATGCCTAATAAAAGAATTTTGGACACCTAGTCCTTTACAAAGAAATGTGACTTCAAATTTTGGGGAAAAAAACCTTCAAGTTTAGCTTTTAAGTATCAGCTTGAAGTTTTTCCCCCTTTTGCTAACTTTTGAGCTTCACTCATTAACTTTTCCTTGGAATTTAAGTTGGCCGTCTATCACTAATCAAAATAAAATCATAGAACAAATCCAGGCAGACACACTGTCAAATCAATAAGCAAAGACTAGGTAGGCAGCAGCAGCGCCAGGGCCCGTGCGGAGCTGGTCCTAGCGGCATTTGTTTCTTGAGCAGGCGGCCCTCCCGACAGCGCCAGTACGAGTCCGCTTCGCGCTCGTCTGTGGAGATCTCTCTCATCCCCCTCAGCTGCAGGAAATCGGGATGCAGCGACTGAGTCCGCGAGGGAGAGAGGAAAGGAACATTTCCGTAAACTCTTTATTGGTGGCTTAAGTTTTGAAACAACAGAAGTAAGTTTGAGGAACTACTAGGAGCAATGGAGAAAACTTACAGACTGTGTGGTGATGCGAGATCCTGCAAGTAAAAGATCAAGAGGATTTGGTTTTGTGACTTTTTCATCCACGGCTGAGGTTGATGCTGCTATGGCTGCTTGACCTCATTCAATTAATGGGAGAGTGGTTGGGCCAAAACGTGCTGTAGCAAGAGTGGAATCTGGAAAACCCGGGGCTCATGTAACCGTGAAGAAGCTGTTCCTTGGTGGAATTAAAAGTAGATACTGAGAAACATCACCTTAGAGATTACTTCGAGGAATATGGAAAAATTGATACCATTGAGATAATCATTGATCGACAGACTGGAAAGAAAAGAGGCTTTGGCTACATGACTTTTTCTTTTTTTAATTGACTTTATTTTTTCTTTTTGCTGTACATTTCTTTGAGTCCCCTGCCCCACCCGTCCCCCCACTTCCTGTCTGTGCCCATTTGCTGGGTGATCTTCTGTGTCTGTTTCTTGCCTTCTCTTCTCATTTTTCTCCTCCAGGCTTCACCTGGATTGGATCCTAGGGACCACTGATGTGGGAGAGAGGCACCCTGTCATTTGCGCCACTTCAGTTCCTGGTTTCTGGTGCGTCTCGCCTTGGCTCTTCCCTGTGTCTCTCTTTTGTTGCATCATCATCTTGCTGCAGGGATCAGAGGGCCTGGCTCACCCGCTCGCCTTTTTTTTTTTTTTTAACCAGGGATCGAACCCGGGTCCTTCCATATGGTAGATGAATGCCCAACCACTAAAGCCATATCCGTTTCCCACTATGTGACTTTTGATGACCATGATCCTGTTGATAAAATTGAATTGCAGAAATACCATACCCTCAATGGTCATAATGCAGAAGGAAAAAAGGCTTTGTCTTGACAAGAAATGCAGGAAGTCCAAAGTTCTAGGAGTGGAAGAGGAGGCAGTTTTGGTTTTGGAGATTCACTTGGTGGTGGTGGAAATTTGGCCCAGGACCAGGAAGTAACTTTAGAGGAGGATCGGATGGATATGGAAGTGGTCGTGGATGCGGAGATGGCTATAATGGGTATGGAGGAGGACCTGGAGGTGGCAATTTTGGAGGTAGCCCTGGTTATAGAGGAGAAAAAGGAGGATGTGGTGGTGGAGGACCTGGCTATGGCAATCAGGGTGGGGGCTACGGAGGTGGTTATGACAACTATGGAGGAGGAAATTATGGAAGTGGAAGTTACAGTGATTTTGGAAGTTATTATCAGCAATTTTCTAACTATGGTCCAACGAAGAGTGGAAACTTTGGTGATAGCAGGAACATGGGGGGACCATATGATGAAGGAAGCTATGGTCCAGGAGGCAGTGGAGGAAGTAGGGGTTATGGAGGGAGGAGCTGATATTGAGCTTCTTCCTATTTGCCTTGGGATTCACTGTATAAATAGGAGAGGATAAGAGCCCAGAGGTAACAGAACAGCTTCAGGTTATCGATATAACAATGTTAAGGAAACTCTTACCTCAGTCATGCATAATATGCAGTGATATGGCAGATGACACCAGAGCAGATGCAGAGCGCCATTCTGTGAACGGATTGGATTACTTAATAACATTACCTTACTGTGGAGGAAGGATTGCAAAAAAAAAATAAGACTTTGAGACAGTTTCTTAGCTTTTTAATTGTTCTTTCTTTCTAGTGGTCTTTGTAAGAGTGTAGAAGCATTCCTTCTTTGATCATGTTAAATTTGTAAGTTTCAGGTGACATGTGAAGACTTTTTAAAGATTTTTCTTAAAGTTTTGAAAAGCTATTAGCCAGAATCATGATGGAATAAGACATAACGTTTTCCTTTAAAAAAAAAAATTTAAGTACGTATGTAAAGAAGCTGTTGTACATTTATGATTTAATAAAATAATTCTAAAGGAAAAAAAAAGTAATTCTTTGGCAAATCACTTCTTTGTAATTTTTTTGATACATGTATTAGAGAATGATCTATTCCATCTCGAACATCTCATATTCCAATTAGTCCAGGAATCCTGAAATCGTCTCAACCTATGCTTAGTAGTCTGCCTGCAGCCAGTACAGTCTGCCATTTAAGACCGCTGCCCTTAAAGACTGGTACCCCTGATTCAAGTGCTGGCTCTACCATTTTTGTTGGTATGACTTTCGGCAAGTTATTTAACCTTCCTGAAGCCCAGGTTTCCTATCATTTAATTGAGAATAATCTTGTCAGAGGGGTAAATGAGATGAAGCATATTCCTTGGCATGTAATCTCTGGCAACTATTATCTGGCACTAATCCAAGTTCACTGATATTCTGTTCATTGTTCACGTGTTCACTCCTAGTGATTTTATTGAGGACCTACTATGTGCAAACACTCTGAGGGATAAGATTAATCTTTTCAGTATGTCAAAGTGAAATCATTTTATTCTAGAATCCATTCTAAAGTTATTTAATATTGTTTACAATGTGCTAGCCATTGTATGAGGTGTGGAGGAAACTGCAGCAAAGAACAAGTCCCCAAACCTCTATTCTATTGGGAGAAATACAGACAAGGAGTGAACAGAGAAACAAGATAATTTCAGTTAGTGGAGAAAGTCAAGCACGTTTATGTATTAGAGAGTAACTGAGGGAATCATACCAAACTGGTTGATCATGGGAAGCCTGACTTGCCTGTTCCTGAGCTGCCTGACCTTTCTGGTGGTGTCACTGTCGATAGAGCCTGAGCAGCCATATTGGACCACAACGTGGAAGCCACAGGCTCAGCAGAGGGAAAGGGCCAGGATCTCTGACACCATGCGGCACTAGCTTCTCTTCCCTAAGCTCCTGCTATTTTGTGTTTTCACTCACAGCCACGACTAATAATACCAAAACAATTCCTCTCTTCTGAGGACATTTTTGCTTCCAAAATTGTCAAATAAGGAAATATGGAAGGAATTCAGAATTTGATTCATGAAAGTAGAGAGAATGCCAGAGACTACAAACTAATAATGATTTATACTTATTTTGTGAGATATTTCCTTATTACTTATTGAATGCTAATTTATAAAGCATCATTCATACTCATTTAAACATCACAGCAACTTTATGAATAATCTACCTCAAGCCTCATTTGAAAGAAAAGTAAACAAATCTGAGCAGTCAAGTAGTTTCTTAAATAAGTGACTGAACCAAGACTTAAACCCAAGTGAGTATAGAGTCCTGACTCCTAACTACTTCCCCATACTGTCTTTAGGTTCAGCAGAAAGGTAAAGAAACAATAGAGGCCCATGATGGGGATAAAGGAATTATTAAATAAATTGTTATTAAATAAAAGGATGGGGAGCAGATGTAGCTCAAGTGGTTGAGTGCCTGCTTCTCATGTACGAGGTCCCAGGTTTGATGCCCGATACCTCCTGAAAAATAAAATAAAAATAAATTAAATTAAAATAAAATAGGCAAGAGCAATTAAGAATAATGGAAATAAAGAATCAGAGCAAGGCCTATCTCCACTATATTCCAGGTGGCATCTTGTTCTAATTTTATTACTGAGGCACTCAGTAATAAAAACATATTTTTGTAAATAAAAACATATTTTTCTAACCTGAGGTCACTACCTCAGTGCCAGATTCCTGACCTAGGGAAGAAAGCATGCAAGCTTTACTTTATGGCAAGGTTAGGTATGGCTCTCAGGCCAAATCCTGTTTTTGTAAATAAAGTTTTATTGGCACAAAGCCACACCCAATCATTTACTCATTGTCCATGGCTGTTTTTGCACTGCAAGGGCAGATAGGAATCACTGCAGCAGGGCCTTAAATATTTGCTCTTTGGCCCTTTACAGAAAAAGTGTGCCACTCCTACTTCGTGGTATGGCCACATTTCAAAGACCTCCCTGCACCAGCTCTCCTATCACATCAACCTGAAACATTAGGAACACAAAAAATCCAATTCCAGGACTTCTCCCCACTGCTGAACATATACAGCCAGGGAAAATGCTAGACCTCTGAATCCTAATAAAAACTTTAATTACATATTCAGCAAAGCCAAATCCATTGTGACTGCCCTGCTACATGTCAGCCATCAGTTTAACCCCACCTCTGAGAGTGTACACCAGTAGAAGCTTCCTGAATCTCCCCTTGCACATGCCTGCTACCTGGCTTGAAACCATGACTGCAGCTTTAACTAAGTTTAAATCCACTGGATTCATCTTTTACTGCGTCACAGTTAACTAACGTGAAAGGAAATGGGGAAACTTGCCGTAAGGAAGATGGCTTTTGGAATGTAATTGGTAAATAGAGTGAAAAAGGGCATCTCGGCTATATTTTTGCACTGGCAGAAAACTGCAGTGATTACATTATTCAGGGCGTAAAGTAATGTTCTAACACGCTTGCTTCCAGAGGGGAGAACCCAGGGTTTTAATCAATTGGTAATGCACTTGCGTAGGCTCTTGCAGATTTGTCAAATGCCGTAAACGAACCACAGTTTTATCTATTCTTCTCTTTGGGGGCCAGCTCTATTTTTCCTCCACAGCATGAACAACTTTAAACAGAGAGGACACTTGGGAAGGGAAACTAACCTTCCCAAGAACTCCTGAGCTTCCTGGTGCTGGGCCAAGCTTGCCTAGCTCCCAGGTTTCCCTCGAGCTTTTAAGGCAAGGGGGGCACCAGAAGCTGTAACATTTCAAAGCTGCTGGGCCCCTCATGGGAAGCCACTCTTGGTGAAGTTTGGTTTATGTGCTTGGTTCACAGCGGCCACACACACTCTTTAACGCCTGGCTCAATGCGATCCTTTTCCTGTGTAATTTCAACCACTTGTCATTTCTGCTTCCTCTTGGCTCTGGTGGCAAGGCTTTCCTGGGGCCTGTGCAATCAATCTCCCTGGGGATTATTCACTGGGTAGATTATGCCTGGCATGTTTCTAATCCCAGCTAGGCTTCCACAGGCCACCCAGCATGAGCTCAGCAACACCCTCTCCTGTCATCTGCTGTGTGCTTGGGAAATGAAATCCAGTTCGAATCAGTTAACTTTGGTCTCTGCCTAAGCTAAACTATAAGACTGGGTCATTGAAAGGACAGACTTTAGGAGCAAGACCAACCTGGATCTGAATATCAATTCTGCCTCTTCCTGACTGTGTAGACTTCAGTCAGTTACTTAACCACTCTGTGCCTAAATTTCTTCATCTTTGAATCAGAGTGGCAACACCCAACTCCCAGACTTGTTGTTAAGGATTAAATGAGAGCACATATAAAGAAGATTTATCTTAGATCCTTAGAATAAATGTTCATGAATAAGAGTAAAGTTTCCTCGTAGAAATCATGAAGGAAAAAAGGTTAGCAAAACAATAGATATATATGCAGAAAATATTGATGGGACACAGAGAAAGAAATATAAATATCTTTTAACCATATGAAAACTCACTTATAATAAGAAAAGTGCAAGTCAAAACTATACAGGGATACAATTTTTCATCTATTCAATTGGCAAAAGCACAATCCAACAATTTTACAAGAAAGTCTGCAATAAATAGCGAAATTAGGCTCTCTCGTACACTGCTGGAGGGAGTACAAAATGTTGCGATCCTTTGGGGAGCAAATTAGCAATCTCTATCAAAGTTACAAATGTATTTTCTCTTTTACAATGCAATCTCACTCCTGGGAATTTGTTTTACAGCTATACCTAAATGAGCATGAAGTAAAATGACAGATATACCCCATTATTCATTGCAGAGTTGTGTGAGTTGTGTGCATGAGCAACAGGCTGGAAATAACCCAAGTGTCCATCTAGAGAGGACTGAATAAATGAACCATGGGGCAATATTATGCAGCTGTGAAAAAAGAAAATGAAACTCCCCATGTCTTATGGAAAGATCTTCAGGAAATCTATTAATTGAAAAGATAAGATGTACATGTATGTGTACATGTGTATAGTATCCTAATTTCTATGCAAAAAGTGGGAAAATGAGACTATATCTATATCTATATATATATATATGCTTATATCTGCATAAAAATAAGCACCAGAAGCTACCCAAGAAATTAATGAGTGATTACCTATAGAGGGCTTAAGGGTGGAGAAAGGGGTAGATAGGGTCAGGGGTGAGAAAAAGACTTCTTTTGATTAATTTCAATTTTTGAACCATGTGAATATATTACCAATTCAAATAATAAAATCAAAATAAAGAAAATTATTGACATCTTTTTCTAAAATGAATAAGGAATTCCAAAATCAGCTAGAACCCATATTTGGATTATATGTCATTTTGAATGTATTTATAGACCCTTGCTGGATTGCAAATCTTGAAAGTAAGAGCATGTTTTATGCACTACTGTAACCTGGGTTGCCAGCCATGTATCTTACATTCGATCAGGGAGCAAAATGCATAATATTTATTTTGAAATAACTTCAAACTTACAGGAAAGTTACAAAACTAATATAGAAACAATACATAGAATTCCAACACACACCCCCACCCAGATACCCAGATTTACCAACTTTTAGCATTTTGCCACAGTTTTTATATTATTTTCTCTCTGTCTATATCTATCTATTTTCTAAACATTTCTGAGTAGGCTGCATACATCATAAATGCATACTTTGTACTGGAACAATGAATAAACAAATAAGCTCGCTGCTTTCAAGTGCAGAGGGAATGATCATTAGCTGACTCTATCAAAAACTGTCAAAGAGTGGGGGAATAACATGAAAACAGTGAAATCATTTCTAAAACAGGAGGGAGAGAGTAGACTCCTGAAGTAGGAGCTCAGAGACCCAGTTCAGTGATCTAAAAGAAAAAAAGACTATCAGTGGATCCCTTCTCTGAACTCTGCAGAGTACTTTAATCCAGCTTTCTCTTGGGGATTTACATTTGAAACCGAAACCCAGATGCAACACTTAATACTGTCTCAACAAGGCTGGGGAAGATTCACCTATCTCCCACTGGTCATATTAGACTGGAGGAGAGGTGGGGCTTGTTAGATCAAGGAACTAGACCCCCAACAGAACTCTAAAAACTCTTTCCTCATAACTAATCCCTTTAACAGGAATGGGGGGAAGATCACTCCAAACAGATGATTGATAAAATGACGTGTGTATGCCAGGAAGCCAATAAAAATTTGTTAATCCATGCTTTTACTTCCCGGATCTACAATAATTTATACAAAAATGCTGTCTCCCTTACAGCAGAGTGCCCTGATTTATAGATTGGGCATCTGTTTCATATAAAGTGCCCCGAATAGAACAATAATCTATGTTCTAACAAAACAGAAGACTCATTTCATAAATCACTTCCAACCTATCAGCTCACTCTTTCTTTTAAATCCAGGCACATTTTTCTTTTTCTCAGAGCTTGTCCTTCATGTTACTATCAAGAACAGAAAAATACACATATATTACAAACTTTTAAAAGACTCCAAAATAGCAAAATTTCAAAACCTAGAAATCAGTCTGTTTCTCCTTAGTTTTATTCTATAATAAGACCCTTTAAAGATATTTCCAGGATGTGATATTTAAAATGATAAATGTCCTCAGAGAGCCTCTAGTCTAGGAATTCACAAATAAATGGGATTTACACGGTCACCCCCTAGTGCCTTGTCCATAACAGACATTACTAATTGAGTGACTCTTTTCCATTGAGCTTGCCTGAGGCCCTTCTCAACCCAGAATTCCAGACAGCATCTACTAAGGAGCTGCAATTAACATGGAGGATGGAATAGTACAAACCAATCACTTGCAACAAAACAGAACTGAAGCCCAGAAAGAACTTTGCCAAGGTCACATAGTGAGTTAGTGATGTGCCTGAAATGTGAATTCCTAAGTGCCAGCTCTCAATATTGTCCTTTATCCACAGCAACACATATAATTGCATTTAAAAGGTCAGGTATGAGTTTGTTTCATGTTTGTGTCTGTGTTTATTTTGTTTCATTTTGAAAATAGAGCTCTTCCTCTTTTCAAGGGAAGTCCTTACACACCAAAATGATCCCAGTTATCGATATTTTTCCAAAAAAGAATTTACTAATCATTCCAATACAAATGATTCAAAGGTTCCTGGCAGGCTGCCACTCTAAATGCCATTTTGTTTTAGCAATAATCCTCTTTTCTCATCAAACATGCTTCCTCCTCATTTGCAGAAGGGATAATTGTTATTAAGCAGGAAATTACTTTTCATTTGGGCTGACCCAAAGTACTCAGTGATCAGCTCAGATGCCTGGACAATACGCTCCATCACAGTTGCACTGTGATGTGTTAAAGCCCTCAGCGGCTGTTCAATGCATTTGCTACAGTGTTCATTAAATTTTAACTGGGTTCTATTTTTTCCTTTACGTCAACTGAAATGTTTTAGAATTTCTGAGTGTCAGAGCCAAATGGGACCTTACGCTTCATCAGATTAAACAACTATGAGGAGGTGGAGAGAGAGTCCTAGAGGTGACTGGCCCAAGCCCCACAGCTAGGGCCCAGGTCTCATGATTCCCACAACCCTAGGATCAAGGTGAGGAACTCTCTGACTAGCAGATAATCCAACACACACTGAATTCTCTAATCAATGTGTCTAAACGTACCATGTGCCTGTGAATCATCTGGCAATCTTGTTAAAACATAGATTCTCTCATTCAGTAGTTCTGGACAGGCCTGAAATTCTGTATTTCTAATGCCTGCCAGGTAATGCTGGTGCTGCTGATGCACAGACCAGAATTCTCTTAAATCACTGAATTTTTTTTTTCTCTTTATTTTCTTGTTTTTTAAAATTAGGTTTTATTTTGTTTGTTTGTTTGTTTTCATTTCTTTTCTTTTAAATCACCAATTCTTCACTGGATTCCTATTAACAAGTCATATGGGATCACTGTGTCAATCCAAGTTAAATCATGTTGTAAGGAATTGAGATACAGGGTACATGTGATGGAGAGAAACTGGCTTAGTAAATGAGTAGAATTTGGTTAGGTACAAGAAGGGGACAAATTCATTTTCCCATCCCTGTCTTCAAATCTTCCCTACTGTGTTTTCCTTCCCTGGCCCAGGTTGAGATCTAGAGCTGACCCCATGGCTTATCCAGGAACAGTTATTAATAATCTCATTTTCAGGTATCAAAATGTCCAATATAGCATAATACCAAAACTTTAGTTTTTCATCCAGTGCAAAGCTTTTTCCCCAGCAACTCTGAACTAACTCTACCTGGGAAAGCAGGAGCGATTTGTTCTCTCTCTCCTTGTTCTGCCTCCTCTTCCACCTACTTTTGCAGTTTCTGGGCTCTACAGAGCTGGTATGGGGAGAGGGAGATGAGCTTACATAAGGGGATAATATGGCCTCACTGAACTAGTGACATAAAATCTCAAAAATTGATTCCTTCCTCATAGAGTCAAAAACTAGAACACAGGTTACCAAAGGCCAATGTGGGAGTGGGGGAGGGAATGGGGAGTCGATGCTTAATTGGTACAGTTTCTGTTTGGGGTGATGGAAAAGGTTTGGTAATGGATGGTGGTGATGATAGTACAACATTGTGGATGTAATTAACAATGCTGAATGTGGTTAATAGGGGGAAATTTTAGGTTGTATATATGCTACTAGAAAAAAAAATTTTTTTAAACCAGAGGACTATACAACACAGTGAACCCTAAGGTAAACTATGGACTATTGTTAATAGCTTAATTATAATGATATTGTTTCATCAATTGCAACAAAGGTACCATACTGACGCAATGTGTTAAGAACAGGGAAAACTGTGGGGGCTGGGGGATATATATGGGAACTCTATATTTTCTGAACGGTTTTTGTGGAAACCTACAACTTTTCAAATAAAAATAATAAAGTTAAAAATTGGCTCCTTCCTTTTGGGGCAGTTTTATGGGTTCTTGAGACTCACTGCTAGTTCCTTAGGTAATGTACTCTCTGGCTGATGGCTTATGAACCCCTCCGGGCCTGCACTGGTGGTACACCCCATACTGCTTCATTCCACTGCACTCTTCCTTACAGTGGGGTTTTTTAAAGAGATTTAAGCATGGCTCCCTCCTGCAGTGCCCACTCTGGCCACTGGGGCAGGCAGACACTTGGCTCACAGTTGCCCTAAGTGCTTTGCCATGAGGGATAGTCCCATCAGCTTCTCACCTTTAGGCTTTTCCATGTAAAATTAGATTCTGGGCCCTCCAAACTCCAGGTGAAGTTAGTGCCTTCTAAGATTTCCACTGTGCCCTGGTAGGTGACATTGTGTCATTATTCCAATCTTGTGAAGAACTACGTGGTATAGCATGTTACTCAATGAGTTTTAAATCCTAAAGGTGCATATTTGAAGGACTGAAGCAGGTTTCCAGAATACAGAATGTTCTTATATTTCTAATAAACTGGTGCTTATCCTATCAGCATAAGGTTGAGTAGATGATGTTGAATATTTCTTCCAAGTAAATTAATCACAGTAATAGAACACCAATTAATTTCTAGGTACTTCTTGAAGAATTAGCACCCTAAAATTACTATGAGTTAATGATAAAAATACTATCAGAATTCTGGTAGGTGACATTTTCATTTTTTTCCCATGAAAAACTTTATCATATAAAACATTGATCTTGTAAGTTTTGAATCCGTGAGCTGTTCATTGGCAGGACTGAAGAAGGTTTCTAGAATTGCAGTTTGACTGGATTTCTTACATGTTGGTTCTGGTCCTACCATCACATTGGTAGAGTAAGTTGATAATTATCTCTCCCAATCCATTTCAATATAACATTCTTTGAGGAGACACCAAGCCCCACCCACTTGGCAAGTAGGCTGAAACTATCAGTGTGTGATGCAGTGAGTTGTGTCTTGTGCTAAAGAGTCTTTAATATTTACAGATTCAACAGTAAGAACTAATCTGGGACCCCACTTCCTAGTTTGCTTTGTATGGTCCTGGGTAAGAGGACTTTATTGGACAAGCTAGTGTCAGTGCTTGCTTGACCACAATGCCCTTTTGAGGGAATTCTTACACTTAGGTTGCGTTCTAACTGAAACAGAGTGCAGCCATCTGTAAGCTGGATTTACTAATTATATGAGGATCTGGTACAAGAATCACAGAAGTTTGTGGCTATTTCAATTACATTATTTCTCAAGGATACCTAAACTGTTTCTAAAGAATCAAAACCTGAATTATCTTTTAGCTTAAACTTATTAAAAAGATGAAAAATGTGGGGAGGGGAGGGAACCCACAAGAGATGGTCCCTGTGCATAACCAAGCAAGGTGAATTAAAACAAAATGAAATGATCCCTAAACCTAGGAACCTGTAATTAAGAGTGTAACAAAAAAGTTACAGGCAAAAAACTGTCTGAATCTAAATTTTATCATTTCTGTTCTTTGACTCGAGAATGCTACTTCTAGAAATTTATCCTAGGGAAATAATTGAGCAAGTGCCATAAAATGTATGTATGGGGTCGTTAATTCCAATGGCAGTTTGTATAAAAAAAAAAAACCAACCTAAATCAATAAGAAATTGGATAAATAAAAATATAAAAACACATTCACATGAAATATCCATAAATATATTGTTATGGAAAGAAGTCCATAGAAGATTTAGTGAAAAAAGTGTTTGTACAACAGATTGTGTATGACTATATTTATATATATATACACACACACATATATATAATTTGTAAAGCTGTAACTTGTAATGTTAAAAATTTATGAGGGTGTGGGGGAGATTCAAATTCTGGAAGTGCTTCTACTTCTAAATTATGCTATTCTGTGTTGATGATTTTTCACTATGATTTGATACATTTATAATGTTAAAAATTATTTTTTAAAAAACGTATAATGATGTCATGAAATTAAAGCCCTAGGTTTTTTCTTTTGTAGGAGAAACCAATATGAACCCATTTATATATCTACCACTATGACATACTCCACTCCCTTAACTGCCAGTTTTTCTCTTGGTAAGTTGAGGCAAGGAACAAGTCTTTAATATAAATCCCCTATGCTCCTCACAAACCCATTGATTGGGATATGTGTGTGGATATTTGAATTTCATGATCATTATAGAAAAAATAGAGGATAAGAAAATACGAAATTAAAATAATCAAAAACCCCAACAGGCAGATATTTTTAAAGCATATCTATCTAATCACATCTATCCTTCCATATATACAAGCAATAGACCTTTTAAACAAACATCTTCAAGTCAGTGATAAACCAGAGGACTATATTCTTCAAGGGTGGTCATGAAATGACTGACCACTGCCCTCTTCTCCAGGATCAGGATAGGATGTGACTGTGAGCTTGCTCTTCATGGATCATTTCTTAACAAATCAATTTTATTGATACATATTAATAAAGCCTAAATGCACCCAAAGTGTACAATCAATGGTATTTGGTATAATCACATAGTTGTGCATTGATTGCTTCAGTCATTAAACATTTTCATTATTCCAATAATAATAAAAAACAAACAAAAAAAATGCATCACCTCTCAGTCTCTCTGTGCTTCCCCTGACATACATTGTGGCTGTTCTGTTTCTGTCTCTCTAGTTTATTTGTATTTATATTTTGTAAAAACAGTCTTATATATATATATTGTTACCCATGTTCATATTTCACACAAGACTTCACTGTTATACAGTCCTATGTTACATTTTTTATCTTTCCTTCCAGTAATATACATGTCTTTAGACTCCCTTTCAACCACTGTCATACCCATATAATAACTCTGCTAGTTACAAACAATGTGCTTCCACCATTTCTATTCATTTCCAAAGATTTACAAACAACCTTTTTACCAGTTCTGCACAGATTAACCCTCAGCTTTCCATTCTCTACCTTCATTCTATTTTCTGGTGACCTATATTCTAATTACTAACTCCTCATGGACCAAATTTAATTTCAGAAGATTTAGAGGGCAAGAAAGAAACCATATAATATTCTCTAATAGACATATAAAGGCGAAATTTATTATCAACATATTCAATTTAACCCAGTTCTAGTAAAAAGATATTTAATGACAGTTTATTTTATGTAGGTATTAATGTAGGCACTGGGGATGTAAAGACAAATAAAACTGTTTCAGTCAGCTATAACTCCAATAACGCTGTGTAACAACCCCCCCAATCAGCATAAAATAATAAACATTTATTTCTGGCTAATGCATATATATGTAGGCTAGAGCAGTTTTGCTTCAATCTGTGTGCCAGTGGGTTGGCCGGGGCACTTCTGCTCCACATGTTTCCTTTTATTCTGAGATCATTGGACTACCAAGGGTGTGTTCTCCTGGCAATGCCAGAAATGCAAGAGAACAAGTCCAACCCTGCTTCTTTTCTCTTATGTTTACTAACATCTCACTGGCCAAAGCAAGTCACATAACCAAACCCAGGGAAGTATATTCTTCTCATGGAGGTGAGGGGAATAGAAGAGAGTGAACTTTTGCTGAATAAATGTCATCTACCAAGACCTGGTCTCTACCTTAAAGGAGTCCACCCTTGAGGTGCATGGGGGTAAAGGTGGAGGGGCAGGCAGGTAGGCATGTAGCCATTCCTGGTCAGTGTGCAGCTTCAACTCAGAACTATGGGAACACACAGAAGGGAGCCATTGGTGTAATCATTCCTTTTAATTCCTGCTTAATCTACTTAATGGGCATTAATTCCCAAATTTAAATGCTTTTAACCAATTTATCTTTTTAACCTGTAGTGCCTTTTAGAGTTTGGGCTCTGGAAGTTAGTGCAGAACTTCTTGGTTTAAGAAATATTGCCCAGTTCTATGATTCCAGAATCCAGAGAGCAAACCCAGGCCCATGGCAATCATATCCCTTAGAGTTTAGCACATTTCATTCACATAGAACCTGATTTTCACCCTCCCAGGTGGAAAATAACCATAGCAACAATGATGAGCAGGGGTGTTGGTGAGCACCCCTGCATTGTAGGCCCACGCAGAGAGAGCCTCATGTGCTAACCCACCCACTGCCCAGAGCAAATCTTTAAGTAGCGGCTATCTGTACCCCACTGTGGACAACTGCTGGTGTCTGTGCAGCAGGTATTCCCATTTTTCTAGTAATAGTGTCTTTACGTGTCTTTGATGAACTACCTCTCCATCACTTGACCCTCCCACATGTACAATGGAGATAGCTTACCACATGAAGTTAGAGAAAATTGAAAGAGGTCATTGATATCAAATGCAAAATAGTACCTGGCACACAGCAAGTGCCCAATGAGTGAATGAACTATCAGTTCCAACACAAATGTACAAAGACTGCCATATAAAGATGCTCATTGCAGCACATTGTGACATTAAAAAGTCAACATTACAGAAATATTTATCAATAAGAGAATGGCTAAATAAATCAGCACATCATAAATGGAATGCCAAGTGTTTTAGTTTCTTAGAAATGGGTTGACTTAAACAATGAGAATGTATTAGCTTAAGGCTTTTGGGGTTTTTCTTCTGTTTGTTTGTTTTTTTTAGGAGGTACTGGGGATTGAACTCAGGACCTCGTATATGGGATGCAAGCGCTCAACTGCTTGAGCTATCGCCACTCCCCTTGGATTTTTAGACTAAAAGAAAGCCCAAATCAAGGCATCATCAAGATGATGCTTTCTCCCCAAAAATTGTGGCATTCTGGGATGGCTGCTGGAGATCCTTGGCTCCTCTGCCACATGACAAAGCACATGACATATGATGGCATCTCATGGTCTTTCCCTTCTGTGGCAGTTTGATATTATTTATGAATTCCTAAAAGAGATATTGATTATGTTTGTAAACTGGTCTGTTTCTCTGGGCGTAATACTCTTTGATTGTATTACATTCAGCTGAGATCCCTTTGATTAAATTATGTTAAGATTAGGGCTTTGGTTCGACCATGTCATTAGGGTGTGCAGGGTTGATTCCCCACCCCTTGGTGGGTTATATAAAGGGATAATCAAGAAGGCAAGAGAAGTAGATACATAGAGAAGATACACAGAGCATCTTGCAGCCCTGGGAAGAGAGATGAGCCTGATAGTTTACAGCTGACCTTGGGAAAAGAGCAGAGCAGCTGAGCCCAGAAAGAAATGAGCCCTGGGAAGAGAGACAAGCCCTATGCCACCCTACAGCTAAGATAGGAGGAAGCTGGACCCACGGAGTCTTAGGAGGGAAGAGAGAGTCTGAACACTTGCAGATGTCACCAACAGACTTTGGGTGAGAAAGTACCTCTTACGGTACCTTGAGTTGGACTCTTTAGGACTTTTGTAAGTGTAAGCTTCTACCCCAAATAAATACCCTTTATAAAAGTCAATAGATTTCTGGTACTTTGCATCAGCACCCCTTTGGGATGACTAATACACCTCCTCTTACAGGTTTTGCTGCTTTCAGATTCTTACTCCATGTGGCTTTTTCTCTCTCTCATGTCTGAATTCATTCCACTTATAAAGGACTCCAATAATAGGATTAAGACCCATCCTGATTGGGCTGGGTCTTAATACCTTAACTGAAGCAACCTCATTAAAAGGTCTTTCTTACATGAGTTCACACCCACAGGAATGGATTAAATTTAAGAACATGCTTTTCTAGGGTACAAACAACTTCAAACCATCGCACCAAGCAACTATTAAAACAATGAGATCTCTTTTCTCTATATTGTAAGAAAAAAGATGTTCAAACATATGTAGTTAAAAGAAAAAAATGAATTGTTCTCTGGATATTTTTCAGTTTGATGATGTCTTTTATGAAGAACCTTTAACAACAAATGGTGCTTGGAGAACTGGATATGCATATCCAAAAGAATGAGAGAGGAACACCATCTCATACCTTATATAAAAATTAACTCAAGATGGATCAAAGATCTAAATATAAGAGCCAAGACCATAAAGACCTTGGAAGATAATATAGGGAAGCACCTACAGAATCTTATAATAGGAAATGGTTTCATGAACTTCACACCCAAAGCACGAGCAGTGAAAGAAAAAATAGATAAACAGGACCTCCTCAAAATTAAAAAGGAGTTTGTCAAGAAAGTGAAAAGGCAGCCTACTCAATGGGAGAAAATATTTAGAAATATATCTGATAGGGGCCTAATATCTATATATAAAGAAATCCTACACCTCAAAAATAAAAAGACAAACAACTCGTTTAAAAAATGGGCAAGTGATTTGAATAGACACTTCTCCAAAGAAATACAAATAGCTAAAAAGCACATGAAAAGATGCTCAACATCACTAGCTATTAGGGAAATGCAAATCAAAACTACAGTGAGATATCATTTTACACCCATTAGACTGGCAGCTATTAAAAAAACAGAGGGCTACAAGTGTTGGAGAGGATGTAGAGGAATGGGAACCCTCATCCACTGCTGGTGGGAATGTAGAATGGTGCAACCATTGTGGAAGACACTTTGGCAGTTCCTCAAAAAACTAACTATAGAACTGCCATATGATCCAGCAATTCCACTGCTGGGTATATAGTCAGAAGAACTGAAAGCAAGTACATGAACAGATATATGCACACCAATGATCATAGAGGCATTATTCACTATTGCCAAAAGTTGGAATCAACCCAAATGCCCTTCAACAGATGAATGGATAAACAAATTGCGGTATATACATACAATGGAATATTACTCAGCTGTAAGAAGGAATACAGTATTAACACACGGGATGACATGGATGAATATTGTATGAAGCAAGCCAGGCACTGAAGGAAAAATATTACATGACCTCACTGATATGAATCAAGCAAATTGAGCAGACTCTCTGAGTTAGAGCCTGGAAGACTGGTTTTCAGGAAATAGAAAGGGAGAGGGCGGCTGTGAGCCAAAGCCCATATGGGCAAAATCTATGATAAGGTGGAATTGTGCAGTTATGCAGTAGAGGGACATAGCAGTGCAGTGATACTATTGGGTTAGGCAGTGCAGGTATGTCAGGGGGTAGGGTGTGCGGGGTAGGACTGTCTATGGAACTGGGGGAGGGTTGAGGGAGGGAGCAGGTGAACACTGGGGATTGGTGGGTACGTGGTTGAAACTACAATGTTGGGAATGCTCTTTTGGCAATAAGGCAAGGTAGGGTTACTGGTTTAGGGCACTGGTTGTGGGGGGCATTCGGGACAGGGCGCACCAGAGACAAGCTTCTCAGGAGTGTGCAAATGTTCATCGTGACATAGTGTGTTATATCAGTAGGTGGAGACCCACATAATGAGTGGGAAGGTGCTAGACTCCCATCCTGGGGAAGCCCACTAAGTTCTCAAATAGAGGTGTGGGAGTCTCTTGAGAGCATGGGCGGTGTCCAATAGGGGAGGACTGACCAGTGTCAAGCCCTCAGTGTTGTTGCATGTAACTATGAATTTGGTCCTGCACAGTGAGAAACCTGATGGTTGCCATGGGTCCCAAGGGAAAGGGAAAAGAGGAACAGAACAGATAAAACAGGTGACATTTTGAGGGTGATGGAAGTGTTCTGCATGATCTTGCAATGATGGATACAGGCCATGTTAAGTTTATAAAAGTGTATGGTCCAAAATTTAAACCATAATGTTAATCACTGACCATGGTTGGTAGATATGTTTCAATATTTGTACATCAGCTGTAACAAATGTACCATCCACATATAAAATGTTATTAATAGAGAAAGGTGGAAAAGGCGGAGGATGTCAGATATATGGGAATCCCCTATATTCTGTACGTGACTTTGCTGTGACCTAAAACTTCTTTGAAGACAAAATGAAAAAAGTATTTATTGGGGGAATAAATGGAAAAAATGTCACTGTACAAACAAGACAACAGATCTTACAGTGATGAAAGACAAAATGTCAAAAAAAATTTTTAATATTTTTTCTTTATTTTTTATCCCAAATTTTTATATTTTTAATTAATTTTTTTGTATTTTACTCCTTATTTTTAAAACTCTCATTATTTCATTTTCTTATTAATTGTATTTGGCTATTTTATTGGCTTCATTTTTGAAGAAGTTTTGGATCACAGAAGAGTTACAACTGTGGCAGGGGAGGACCATTTGTGTGGGGTGTCAGTGAAGGGGGATACATGGGAAGAGGTTCACCTGGGCATACATATAAGGCATATAAATGTGTTCAAATGTTCATGGGGCATTGTTACGGTGGGTGAAGAGTCACATAATAACTGAAAGAATATTGAATTCCCATCCTGGGGAGCTCTGCCACATTCTCTGATGGTAAGAATCCCCCAAATGGCTAGTGAAAGAGGATCGTCCATTGATGGGCCCTTGATATTGATGACTATGCTTATGAACATTTACTCTTGAAATTGAAACTCAGCATAGTATTATAGAGTGCCTAACCATTACCTCCTAAGAGCCTCCTTGTTGCTCAAATGTGGCCTCTCTCTAAGCTGAACTCAGCATAAAAATGCATAACTTCCCCTCAGTGTGGGACATAACTCCCAGGGATGAGCCTCCCTGGAACAAAGAGATTACTATGGAGCACCAACCAGCAATGCAACTGGAAAAAGACCTTGAACAAAAGGGGGAAAAGGTAAAGACAAATGAGTTTGTATGGCTAAGAGATTTCAAAATGAGTTGGGAGGTCCTTCCAGAGGTTAAGCTTATGCACGTCTCAGCAGAATCTCACTGACTGCCAAATTAGACACTACCGAAAAAAACACGGGACTCCTGAGGGCTCTGAAGACACCCAGGCACTATCGTCAGGGTAGATAGCTCATGAGTTTGGTGCCTTGCCAGTGGGCCATACTATGGGGTTTGTGCTCCCCAGTATGACAGAATTGGACTCAATTATGGTTTCCCTACACATGGCTCTTCAATCCTTCTATTTGAACCTATAGTCAGTGATGGAGTTGGTAGGTGTACATCCAAGAGACTTGAATCTTTGGACTGTCCATGTGCCAGCTGAGCCCTGAGCCTCAATGGAGTTGAAACACCTACTCTCCAGTTCATTGGACTCACCGAGGACAACTAACAAGGAGGTGATGATGGACAACCACCATACCAAGGAACAGAGAAAGCCTATAACTGCAAGCAAGAGAGCCCCATCTATCAGCTGTATGGTACTGAAGCCCCCTCTCAATTAGAGGTGGAGTGGACATCACCATCCCAGAATCCTCAGGATTGGGGAATGAACTATGGACTAAAGTGGACTTACTAGTATTCTACTATAGATATTATGATTCTAGCAATGGAAGATCTTATATCATTGATGTGGAGGCAGTGGCCACTGGAGGTTCTGAGGGCAGGGAGAGGGAAAACCGGTGTAATACGGGGGCATTTTCAGGACTTGGGCATTGTCCTGAATGACATTGCAATGACAGATACAGGCCATTATATATCTTGCCATAACCTACAGAATTGTGAGGAAGAGAGTGTAAACTAAAATGTAAACTATAATCCATGCTTTGTGGCAATGCTCCAAAATATGTCCATCAATTGCAATGAATGTACCACACTAATGAAAGATGTTATTAATGGGGGCAAATGGGCATGGTGTGGGGAGCAGGGCATATGGGAATC
>JAQZBX010049561.1:5137-19990 GCA_029593785.1 Cabassous unicinctus
CACCAGCGTTCTTTTTTTTTTTTTTCCCCTCACATTTCTCAATTAAATGGATACATTTAAAAAAATTTTTGACTCAAACAATATGTTACACAATATATTTGGTTCATAGAAATGCATTCATACAGTATTTGTCCTTTTGTGTCTGGCTTGCTTCGCTCAACATAATGTCCTCTAGGTTCATCCATGTTGTCATATGCTTTACGACTTCATTTCTTCTTACAGCTGCATAATATTCCATCGTGTGAGTAGACCACAGTTTTTTTATCCATTCATCTCTTGATGGACACCTGGGTTGTTTTCAGCTTTTGACAATGGTGAATAATGTTGCTGTGAACATCGGTGTGCAGATGTCTGTTCGTGTCACCGTTCTCATTTCTTCTGCGTATATACCCAGTAGTGGTATTGCAGGGTCACATGGCAAGTCTATATTCAACTTCTTTAGGAACTGCCAAACAGTCCTCCATAGTGGCTGTACCATTTCGCATTCCCACCAACAGTGAAGAAGTGTTCCTATCTCTCCACATCCTCTCCAACACTTGTAGTTCTCTGTCTTTTTAATAGTGGCCATTCTGATATATCACCAGCATTCTAAAAACCAGACCTAGGGAGAAAAACTAGGTCTGGGGACGCATGCATGGTTTCTGATATAGCAAATGTTTAACTTATGTTTTCTAGGTTTTTATCCTCTTTTTTGTCTTAGAATTTAGTAATATTTTGTTGTACACTGTACATTTTAATATTTTAAAATGTAAACTCTGAGATTTATTCCCTGAGTTGTCTGTTTCTTGAGTTTGTAACCACCTGATGATTTGACAGAGATTTTCTTGAGTATCAGCTTCTTATCAGGAAGTTCCGCCCAAGGCAAATTTAAAATATAGCATCCTCACTCTCTTTTCTGGGCCTCTGTCTTGTCCTGGGCTTGCTCCTGCTAGTGGCCTGTAAAGAGTTTCACTCTTTACAGGAGTTTGAATGTCCCTTCTACTTCCCAAAAGACAGACATTCTCCCTCCCCCAGGTGTTCACTGCCCAATTTAAAGCAGGTAAGCCTTTGCCCCAGACTCTCCTTCTCAACTGTATCTTACACTGCTTTCATTGTCTCAAGTTTTTTTGCCTGGGGCACAAATTCTGGGAGTGGGGACAGCTGGAGAGAAGTTTCCCGAAGTCAGTTTTTCCCAGTCAGAAGAAGGCCCGGGAATCACTAAGGTAGCACTGGTTGCTGGTTGGCTCCAAACTGCCCTGGAGAAGAAATAGGGAGCGGACAAGAAGGGTGCCAGGAACTTCTTCTAAGGATCCCCAAAGCTGTGCTTTCTTGATCTACACAGCAATTTTGGCCCTTCAGCTATCCTTTGCAGCTCTGAGGAAGCTTACTGTCTCCCACCCCAGATTGGCTCCCTCGTCTGTTTGCTTGTTTTTGCTTGTTGTTTTATGCTTGTTGTTTTTTGCTTGTTGTTTGCTCATTGTCTGCTTGTTTTTTCTTTAGGAGGCACTGGAAACTGAACCTGGGACCTCCCATGTGTGAGGCAGGCTCTCAACTGCTTGAGCCACATCTGCTTCCTGTTGTCTTTTTTTTTTTTTTTAGGAGGTACTGGGGATTGAACCTGGGACCTCATACATGGGAAGCAGGTACTCAACCACTGAGCTACACCCATTCCCCATACTGTCTTTAAATCTCCTCTGCCACCTTTGTTTGCAGTGGGCTGGAACAATGGCTGCCCTCAAAGTCAGGCCCCAGTGATCGGAAGTAGCTAATCAAAAGCTGTGATCGGCGATCAGCCTGTACTTACCCCACATCCTGGGGAAGTGGATTTATTGGTCCCTTTCTGACAGCAGCAAGCTACACCAGGGGCTGAACCCCACGTTGCCTGCTGCGAGAGTATGGTATGGGTGCAGGTAACCACCATGTGGAGAGAGCAGTTTACTGGTATTTACCATAATTTATCAGCCTCTTCCTCCAGATCTTTCCTGGATGCTGTACAGCGTTTTACTGGACTCCAGACAGAGTTTCTGGTGTTTCAGATAATTCCTGACTGTTTAATAGTTGTTTTGGTGGAGGGACTGTTTCCTGGAGATTCCTACTCTGCCAGTTTCCCACAATCCTCCTTTATTTCATTTTAAGTACAATAGATAGCCATTGGAGGCTTTGAAGGAGATTGATTTGATCTAGTGTGGTGGTAGAAAGATCACTCTGGTTGCTATGTATGTGGAGAACAGATTAAAGGTGGACAAAAGAGAAAGCACAGAAGCCATTAGAAACACCATTTCAGTAGCCCAGGCATGACATAATGGTGTTTAGTCTAGGGTGTCACAACGGGGAATGAGTGAATTTAGTGATTTAGTTTGGAAGTAGAGCCAACAGGGCTTGCATATAGTTTTGATTCAAGGGCTGAAGGAAGAGGGGTTGAGAACAAAGCCTCATTTTGGGATTTGTGCAAGTGGATACTTAGAGATAGCATTTATTAAAATAGATAAGATTGGGAGAGGTATAAATTTATGGGGAGAAAAATCAAGAGCTATGTTTTAGATGTCACAAGTTTGAGGTACCTTTTAAACATCGAGGTGAAGATATTGGATGGGCTGAAGATGTAAATTTGGGTATCACTGGCAGATAGCTATTTTAAAAGAACTTGGGAGAGTGTGGAGATAGATTGTCCAGGACTAAACTTCAATGCATTCCTGCCTATAACGTTCAGGTAGGAGAGGAGAAACTAGCAAAGAAGTTGAAGAAGGAGTGAGAAAGGGAACAACCAGGGGGGATATGGTAACAAGAAGCCAAGGAGGGACAGTGTTTTGAGAAGGGAGGGTGACTGTGTAAATGCCACTTAGTGATTAAGATGCAGTTAGTGAAGGATCCATTGGATCTGACCATCTAACTTTTTGGTAATTTTGGTGTAGTTTTGGAGGCAGACTCCAGATGACAGTGAATGGCAATGTGAGTAGGAGTCAAGGGAGCAGCATAGTGAGTGAAGACAATGTGTTCATGAAGTTTTATACTGAACAGGAGAAGGGAAATAGCAAGATAACTGGAAGAGACTGTGGAGTCAAAGGAGTGTTAGTATGCTAATAGAAATAATCTAATCAAAAAGGGAGAGAGTGATTGTGCAGGAGAGAGGTATAATTATGGGAGTTTAAGCTTTTAAGTTTGAGAGGAGCAGGGACATCCATTGTAACAGAAGGGAAAATAGAGAGTGATTCAGGTGCAGATTATTTATTGAGTTGATGGGAAGATGAGGGAATTCTGCTGATAATGTCTATTTTCTCAGTAAATAATGAGGCTAGATTGCCAGCTGAGGGTGGTGTTTGTGTACACGTGTGTGTTTGTGTGTGTATGTGTAATTGGGACTGAGAATGGGTGATAATGGATGACCTGGGTGGGTGGAATTTAAGGCAGTAAACAGAGATACAGGCAAGATGGGATTAGTCCTGACCCCATTTTCAGACGTGGGAGGAGATAATCTTTTCAAGATATGGCCCTGATTACTTAGTGCCTGCAAGGAGTCAGGGCAGGGCAATGGCATTCTCCTGCAGCTTTCAGTGGATGGTGCTTTGTGGGGAGAGGGATTCTGTCTCCTACCTTATAGGATTGTGATGATTTGAATGAAATGCTACTTTTTTTTTTTTTTTTGAGTTACCAGGGCCCTTGTATGTGGGAAGCTGGCACTCAACCACTGAGCCACATTGGCTTCCCTGAGTTGGTTTTTCATTTGTTTTGCTTGTTGTTTGTTTTTGTTTTTTTTTCCAGGAGGCACCTGGAACTGAACCTGGGACCTCCCATGTGGGAGGCGAGTGCTCAACCACTTGAGCCACATCCACTTCTGAAATACTACTTTTAAAGGATTAACACAGTACTCAACATATGGTTAAGTGTTCAGTAAATGGGAATGATTATCTATTATTAATTAGATTAGGAGGACTGAGGTTTAGAGAAGACATTGTTTTTCCCAGGGTCCTAAAGAGTCTCTAAGATGAGTCAATGACTAAATAAGCAAAGCCTGGAGAGTTTGTCTCTCTTGAGAGTTGAGTCCTGTTGTACTCATCCTGCTTGAAGCAGAGCAGGCCAGTAGCTCCCTTCTCTCCCACCTCTGAAATATCCTAGGTTATCCTTAGCTCACCCAAAGCTGGACAGTTTTGCCAGGCACAGAGTCCACACTCCACACTTCCCTTTGTCTGCATCACCCTCATTCTTACCTTTATAGCTGAACTGGAATGAGTACTGGTGGCAAAACCTTGACCCTGATGGATGCTTTCTCTCCAGTCAAGATGAATGGCTGTGGCTTGGATCAACTCCAGGGGTCTTTTTGGGGATACCAGTTTTTAGTCTCAAGTTCCTGAGATTACAGCCATGTTGCTTCCTTTCCTATCCATTCTCCCCTTGGAAGTTGGCTGTGAAAGGTGGCTGGCCTTGATTCTAGTCATTGATATCTCAAACCCCCTCCTGTGTCATGTTGACACATACTCTAGTATCTCCTCTGTGCCCAGGGTTTGTCTTAAAATGGGAATTTATCTAACCTAGTTTTGTGAAGACAGGCTGTCTTGTTACACCAGGTCATGCAGAAGCTGGGGCAGTTCAGGAACCTGTTGTTCTCTTTTCCTTGAAGAATATTTAAATAGGGTGTGTTAGAGAAAAACGGCCCTCACTGGGAAGCAGAAACTGATGATTGCAGGCAGTAAGTTTATTGGGAAGCTCTCCCAACGGAGGGGTTCTGAAAAATGGACTTCAGCCTACCAGTGGAAGGTGGTGGATATGAATTTATACAGTACATCAACAGGTGGGGAAACGAGTAGAGCCTAGGGCCAAATGGCCAGGGAGGAATGGGTTAGGAGATCTTGGAATGTGGGAGGGGTTCGGGAGGGAGTGATGGCCCTTATCTGCTCCATTTTGTTTATTCTGGGGAGGGGATGAGCTGCCCCTAGACTATGGCTTGCTCAATCAGTTAGGTAGGTTATGCTTGAGGCTGCCTTTCCTCAACCTGTGCCACAGGGGCATTGATTCACAGCCCTATGACCTGTCATTGCAAACCTTGTAAGGGAGAAATTAACAGGGTCCATGTTACTCCCTATGTCTATGCCCACTGACCTCCCAGAAGGAGGTCCGTGCTGAGGGCACAGCATCGTATGGGCGTTCTGGGCTTATTTCTGCCTGAGCAGCTGGCTGAGAGCTCTCTGTCCATGGTGGGCTTCTGACTGACCATGCCTTTTCTTCTTCTCTCATGAAATGACTCCATCTTAACAGTGTCTTTCCTCCCCCTAGCTTCAATTTAAGATCATCCTGTTGTACTTCTGTCTGACCAAAGGCGATGGCTGGGTAGTGCACTCAGAGTCAGAGCTGCCTGGCCTAGCTCCTCTTGGGGTGCCAGCCACCCAGGGCTCTTTTCTGGGAAAAGAGAGATAAAGCTCCTGACTCTCAGCTTCTCTTTGGACAGGCTGGACATCAACAGCAACACCTACACATCTCAAGACCTCAAGAGTGCGCTGGCAAAATTCAAGGAGGGGGCAGAGATGGAGAGTTCAAAGGAAGACAAGGTATGTGATGTCCCTTTCAGGGAGTTAATATAAGCCTGTAGGATGGCTTTGGTGTTTTTGCAGATAATCACTTTTTCTTGACGCTTTTGCAATAAACATGGGATAATAATAACAATAATAATGTAAAATAAGTTAAAGAAAAGTTAATACCAACTAAGAAGCCCTTTATAGACTACTTTAAAACATAATGCTGGGAGCATTTCTGTCATAGTAAAGGTTAGGATCCAACTTTCCATTACATGTTTGGGGAAATTGAGGTACAGAGCAGAAGTGGCCATACTTTCCATTATCATAGACATGAGGGGAAGAACAGAGATTAAAACCCATATCTCCTGACTTATCTTAGATTAGGCAAGCTTAATCTTATCTTAGATTAGTCCAAGCTTAGGCAAGGACCGAGTTGCTTGGCCAGAAAGGAAGAGGCCTTGGTCCTTGTCCTTGTCCTTTGAACCTGAAGCAAATTAATTCCTTTTTCTGGGCCTTTGGTTACTAAAGTGTAGAACATGGGGCTGAGATAAGAGGATGGTTGAGGTTTCCTCTAGCTCTAAAGTTCTCTACAAGGTCAAGGAATGAGAAGGGAAAAGGGGCAGGATCACAGCAGACAGATGGTATATAACCCCTTAGCTATGCTCCTATAGTTGGGAAGGGCTCGTAGTACAAACTCATACCAGAAAGAAAACTTACTCTTGGGTGGATCACGACTTCATGTAAAGGGCAAAGAATGTCAAAAAAATTCCTTTACATTTCCAAATGAGTCCTGTCAGTCCTTGAAAGAATCTTTTTAAATAGCCACCTTGGAGACCTTTCTCTCTGACTTCTCCCTTCCCCTTCTCCTCCCGGACCCCTTGGCCTTTGTCTACCTTTCTACCCTTTCGCCAGAATCCGGGTTCTGCCTTGGAGGGGAAACATCAGGTCCTTACAGTTTGTGTGTTAGTGGAAGAAGCCTTAGGTCCTTCAGATCTTTCAGAACTAAGTATTTCTGAAACAAATTAATCAGTTTTCTTTTTTGGGGCTGGTATTGACCTAATTAAAATGTGTTAATAAGCAAGCCAAGTTTCCATGTCTTTACTCTTCTTACTAAAGTCATTATAACTTCTGGCATGGAGAGTGTATGTGGTGTGGGAAGGGAAATAACAATGGGTGAAGGAAGGTGATGCTAAAAATTCTATCCTGCCAGTGGTGCATTAGCTGTGCAGGATGAGGAAAAGCAAATCCCTTACTTAGTGAATGAGAGGAGAGAGGAGAAGAGAGCATGCCTAGGAGATTGGGACAGAGATTGGTGTTTCTATGGGTTGAGCTCATTCCCACTTTCCACCCTTCAAGTTCCCCTCACCATGGGCTCCATGGTGCTGATGGGAAAATAGAAGTCAGCCCCTGCCCCATGTCTTCTCTGAAGATGGAAGACCTACTCTACCCCTTTCTCATTGCTCTTTGTTTTTGGAGCTTAATTGGATTTTCTTTCCTCAGGGAATGACATTTTATTTATTTTTCCCCATTATTCAGTCAATGTATAAAAGTATGAATATTTATGAAAAGATTAAAAAAATGCAAAAGCAAGAAATTATTTTAAAGTTTTCAGTTGCTCTTTTTTTTTTCCCAATTAAAAATAATCCTTTTCCCTTGCAAGGGGGAGCTCTCAGTACCAGTACCAAAATGCAAGATGCCAGTACCAGCTAATTTAAGTCAGCTGCCCACTTTTGAGATCTGGCTGTGTACCCTCTTTTTTTATTTTCACAGAGCTTGGATTGTTAGCTCCTTCATTTAGGTGGTAGGTCCCAGGATACTTTTCCTGCCTTCATTTGGAGCTCATCTGGACTGACTCAGCTCGGTGCCAGTGTGCTTGCTGAGCTGGCTCTGGAAATGGCAAATCAGTTGGCTTGAAGTAGGGTGGGGAATTTCTTACATGTCTGAAGCTCCTGGATGCAGATGCCATCATACTTTTTGTCTGTCAATCTTTAAACCCAGCCTTTGTAATGGCTTGCAAGTTGTTTTAGTTTGCCAAAGGGCTGCCAATGCAAAATACCAGAAATGGGTTGGCTTTTTTGCTTGTTTGTTTTAAAGATTTATTTTATTTATTTCTACCCTCACCCCCCTTGTTGTTTGCGCTTGCTGTCTACTCTCTGTGTCTGTCTGTCTTCTTTTTAGGAGGCACTGGGACCAAGCCCAGGACCTCTCATGGGAGAGAGGTATCCAATCGCTGCTCCCTACTTGTGTCTCTTGTTGTGTCTCCTCATTGTATCATCTTGTTGAGTCATCTTGTTGTGTCAGCTCACCATCCAGTCCGTCCCATCAGTTCGCTGTCTTGCTAGTCTTCTTTAGGAGGCACCAAGAACTGAACCCGGGACCTTCCATGTGGTAGGCGGGTGCCCAACTGCTTGAGGCACATCCACTTCCCAATGGGTTGGTTCTTATGAAGGGAATTTATTTGGGGGTAAAAGCTTACAGTTTCAAGGCAGTGAAATATTCATATTAAGGCATCAGCATAGATTCTTTCTCACCAAAGCCACCTGCCACATGGTGAAGCAAGATGGCTGCCCATCTCTGCCGAGGTCTCTGCCTTCCCCTCCAGAATCACTCACCTCCCACAGCTCAGCTGAGGGCAACCAGGCATAGGGCTTGTCTCTTTCTGGACCTCCTCTGTCAGTCTAGGCTGCTCCACTTTCTTCCTGAGTTCAGCTGCATGGTATCAGGCATAGAGTTCATCTCTCCCTGGGCCTCAACAATTTGAGCCTCTTGAGGGCTTCTCTCCTTGCAGCTCAGCTGTGGGAGGAACTGGAATCCTTTTTCTGACATTGCAGCATCCATATGGTAGCTCCCTATTCCTGTGTCTCTGTTTTTATCAGAACCAGCAAGAGGGCTGAGACTCAACCTGAGTCACGCCTCACTGATGTAGATCAGTTGAAAGGGTCTCATACCCACAGGAATGGATTAGTTCACAAACATAATCTATTTTTGGAGTCAGAAAATAATTTCAAAGTGTCACACAAGTACAGGATGATAGTTTTGCTATTTATAAGGACAATACTGTTAGATATTGGGCCACATCCTATCAATTGAGTGTTTTTCTGGGTTTGATTTTTTTGGAGAGGAGCATCAATTCCATTGTATCCAGTGGTACCTTTGTAGATTTGAGTGATTCAGTTCTTCTCAGAGCCCCTTGCTTCTTGGAAAAGCCTTGTGTCCCCCCAGCAAATGAGGGCTTTTATTGTTGAGTCTGATCCATTTATCCCTTTGTTATCATACAAATTGCTTGGTGCTTTATGTTTTATTGTGTTAGGTATTGTTTACCTGTATTGTACAAATTGCTCCATTTAAAAATATGGCCTTCCTGTGCTTCTAATTTATGGACAACATGGAGTTGACTCATTTCTCCCTATTTCTCCTGCAAAGATCAACAAAAAACCCTGGACATAATACACAAAGCAAACCTAGGAAGACTCCAGAAGGTGGAAAGAAGATGACAGACTGGCTAGGGACCTTGAGACTAGAGGAGTGATATGGCAAAGAGTTTCCTGGGTTTTCTTTTTGCCCTCTCTATATTCCAGACTAGGCACTAGAGAAGTCTGTAACCTGGAAATGCCATAAGGTGCAATTTAAAAAAAAAAAAAAGCCCTAACAAAAGCCTGTTCTTTCTAGACAAAGGACCAGGAAAAAAGTACAGCCTAACAGACAAAAACTTTTTTGAGAATACCTACTCTACTCTACTCAAAGACCTCGGGAACTTCACTCCCTCCACTAGTAGTGCCAGTGAAAACTGAGTAGGGAGTCTGGACTTCCATCCTCTCCTGGCAGTAAAAAGCTATTCCTTCACCAGGGTAATGCCAGCAGAAGCCAAGTGGGAAGGGTAAACTTGTACCACCTCCCAGTGGCAACTTAGTGGTGTAAGTGCCACTTATACTTCCTTAGTCAAGGTAGTATTGGTGAGGAACAAGCAGGGGACCTGAATTTCCACCTTCTGCCTAATAGGGAACCTAGACCTCCTTCCCCTGCCCAGTGGTAAGAGCCTACTCCCTGCTTCCCCCACTGGGGTGGTGCCAGCAGAGGCCAAGCAGGGAACTTGAACTTTTATCCCCTACCTTGAAGCACCAAGGTATTGTTTTTGCTTTCCCCTGCTGAGGTGGTGTCAGTGGAGGTGAATAAGGAGCCTGTACTTCTACCCTTTACTTAGTGGCAACAAGGTGGTGTGAGGCAGCACTCCTTCTTCCCCACTGGTATGATGTCAGTGGGGGTGAGTGAGAATTCTGAATTTCCACCCCCATACTAGAGGTAATGAGGCTGTACTTCACTTCCCCCACAGAAACAGCATCAGTAGAGGCCAAGAGAGGAGCCTAGAGTTCTACTATCAGTGTCCATGGTGGCAAGTGATGCTCTATCCCTGCCCAACTACAGAATGGGAGGAGGATTTTACAGAGGAGGGAGATGGAGAAATAAATTTTGAATGTGAAGTCTTGGGCAGAAGCCCTAGTGACCCACATAAGAAACTGACTAGAATTAACGGACAGCAACTAACAACCAAAGTACAACAGTGTGGAAAATTGCCCAGGTTTTCAGATTGGCTTTTGAGTAGCACACAAAGGAAGCAGACCATAGTAGTACTGTAGAGTCTCTGAAAACTAAATTGTCATTGGTGTCATAGCCCACAAAAGTAGTTCAGAATCAGCACACCAATCCCAGAGTGACTGTGTATTAAAAAAGAAAGTTAAATAGCATTCAGAATCTCAAAACTTAATACCTAAAATGACCAGGATATAATAGAATAATAGAAAATTACTCATACCAAAACTCAGGAAAATCACAACTTGAATTAGAAGAGATAAGCAACAGATGTCAACACTGCAATGGCTCAGAAATTAGAATTATCTAACAAGGATTTTAAAGCAGCCAACATAAAATGCTACAACAAGCAATTATAAACACTCTTGAGACAAATGAAAATTTCAGAAAAGAAATAGAAGACATGAAAAAGGACCAACTGGAAATTATAGAATTGAAAAAAATAAACTCACTGGATAGGTGTTTTAGTTTCCTAGGCTGCTCAAAGAAAAACCATTAAATGGGTTGACTTAAACAATGGGAATTTATTAGCTTACAGTTTTGAGGCTGAGAAAATTGAAACATCATCAAGGCAATGCTTTCTTCCTGAAAACTGGCTGCTGGCATTCCTTGGCTCCTCTGCCACATGGTAAGGCACATGGCTGTTTCTCCTGGTCTCTTTCTTCTTTCTGGGTTTCATTGATTTCAGCGACTTGCTTCCTTGTGGGTTTCTTTCTGTGTCTGAAGTTTGTTCTGTTATAAAGTACTCAAGTAAGAGGACTGAGACTCATTCAGATTGAGGTGGGTCACATCTTAACTGAAGTAGCCTCATCAAAAGGTCACACCTACAATGGGTCCATACCCACAGGAATGGATTAAATCCAAGAATATGTTTTTCTGTGACACACACAGCTTCAAACCACCACAATAGGCTTAAAAGCAGAATAGAGATGACAGAGGAAAGAATCAATGAACATGAAGACAGGCAAATAAAAATTACGCAACCTGAGTTACAGAGAGAAAATGGAGAAAAAGATGAACAGAGCTTCAGAGACCTATGGGATTATAAGAAAAGATCTAACATTTTTTTTCATTGGAATCCCAGCAGGAAAGGCTAAAAAACATATAGGGCTGAAAAAGTATTCAAAGAAATAATGGTTAAATTTTCCCGAATTTGATGAAAGTCATAAAGTGTACAGATTCAAGAAGCTGAGTGTACCCCAAACAAGATAAACCCAAAGAAATCCACACCAAGACACATTAGAATCAAATTTCTGAACACTAAAGAGAGAAAAAACATCTTGAAAGCAACTAGAGAGAAACTACACATATGGGAACAATAATTGAATGACAGTGAATTTCTCATCTGAAACCATGAAGGCCAGAAGGATGTGGCACAACATTTTTCAATTGCTGAAAAACAACAACAACTGTATACTCAGAATTCTATAGCCAATGAAAATATCCTCCAGGAGTGAAAGCTACATCAAGATAGTCTCAGACAATGGAAAATTAAGAGAATTTGTCACCAGCGGTCCTACTTAAGAAGAATGGTTAAATGATATTCTCTAAATAGAAAGGAAATAATAGCAGAAGGAAATATAAGATATCAGGAAGGAAAAAGGACCAATGGAAGTAATAATAGGGGAAAATATAATAGACTACTCTTCTCCTCTTGAGTTTTAAAAATTATGTTTGATAGTTGAAGCAAAAATTAAGATATCATCTAATACAGTTTGCAATATATGAAGAGAAAATATCTGAGTATTATACAGAGAAAAGGATTAAGGGACCTAATTGCAGGTAAGATTTCTACACTTAAAGTATAAAATACTTATACCAGTAAACTATGATACATTATGTAAGTATAATATAATACCTAGAGCAGTAATTCTTTTTAAACATTTATTTATTTATTCCCCCCCCACCCTCATTGTTTTTGCGCTTGCTCTCTGCTCTCTGTGTCCATTCGCTGTATATTATTCTGTGTCTGCTTGTCTTCTCTTTAGGCAGCACCGGGAACTGATCCTAGGACCTTCCAGAGTGGGAGAGAGGCGCTCAATCTCTTGTTCCACCTCATCTCCCTGGTCTGCTGTGTTTCTTATTGTTTCTCCTCTGTGTCTCTTTTTGTTGTGTCATCTTGCGCCAGCTCTCTGCTCGGGCCAGCGCTCCATGTGGGCCAGCACTCCCGCGTGGGCCAGCACTCCTGCGCAGGATAGCACTCTGCGCAGGCCAGCTTGCCTTCACCAGGAGGCCCTGAGAATCGAGCCCTGGGCCTCCTATATGGTAGACGGGAGCCAAATTGCTTGAGTCACATCCACTTCCCAGCAGTACTTTTTAAAACTGTACAAAGAGGTGCACATCCAGAGCAGATCCAAGTGGGGGGACTCGTGTCGCAGCCACCAAGACAGGGAAGCCTGCTAAAGAGGCCTCATCCTGAGCTGGGTTGCTGATTGCAGCCCCATGCACCTTGCCTGCTTTCTTTCCTCTCCGGCCCTCGTCTAGAGCCCTGCACTGCTGCTCTGCCATGCCCGCCATGGAGAAGAAGGAGTTGATCCAAAAGGTGAAGCTGGCCCAGCAGGCCGTGCTTTACAAAAGACGGCCACCTGCTTGAAAGCCACGACGGAGCAGGGGGCCGAGCTGTCCAATGAGGAATGCAACCTGCTCTTGGAGGCCTATAAAAATGTGGTCGGGAGCCTTAGGTCTGCTTGGAGGGTCATCTCCAGCACCGAGCAGAAAACTGACACCTCCGACAAGAAGTTGCAACTGATTAAAGACTATCGGGGGAAAGTGGAGTCGGAACTGAGGTCCGTCTGCACCACGGTCCTGGAATTGTTGGATAAATATTTAATAGCCAGTGCAGCTAATCCAGAGAGTAAGGTCTTCCATTTGAAAATGAAGGGAGATTACTTCCAGGACCTTGCTGAAGTGGCATGTGGTGATGATCGAAAACATACAATAGATGATTCCCAAGGAGCTTACCAAGAGGCATTTGATATAAGCAAGAAGGAGACGCAATCCACACATCCAATCCACCTGGGGCTGGCTCTTAACTTTTCTGTATTTTACTATGAGATCCTCAATAACCCAGAGCTTGCCTGTACACTGGCTAAATGGCTTTCAGTGAGGCCATCCCAGAACCTGATAGACTGAATGAAGACTCATACAAAGACAGCACCTTCATCATGCAGTTGCTTAGAGACAACCTAACATTATGGACGTCAGACAGTGCAGGAGAAGAATGTGATGCAGCAGAAGGGGCAGAAAACTAAATGCATACAGGGGGTCATCCTTCCCCTCAAGAAACCTTTTTACACATCTCCATTTCATGTTCCACTTGGATTTCTTATAGCAAAGAAACCCATTCATGTGTATAGAATCAACTGTTTAGTCTTTTCACACTGCAGCTATGGGACAACTCCATTCCTTGATTTCTGTTTTTCTTGGCCTTCCTGGTGTACAGTGCTGCTGTGGAAAATATTAATAGCTTCATTTCATATAGCATAAGTAACTTCCAAACACTTATGTAGAGTACGAAAATGTGTCTGGTATTTAAGTAATCTGAACCAGTTCTGCAAGTGACTGTGTTTTGTATTACTGTGAAGATATGAAAATGTAGTTAATTACAATTAAAGAGTATTCTGCATAACTTCTTAATTTCTACATTCTCTCCCTTACTCTTCTTTAGGGATTTCCTTTCAATAAGCAACTTTTCCATGTTCTTAATGTATTCCTTTTTAGTAGGAATCCAGAAGTATTGCATTGAGTGCAAAAGCATTTGACATTCCTAGACTGGGGGTCACAAATTGAAAGGGAAGTTGTCAACTTAAACAGCGTTTTGACAACTTCCCTTCCCATAAAAATTCACTTATACTCCTAAACAAAACAAAACAAACAAAAACAAAACAAAACAAAAAAACTGTACAAAGAGATATACTCAAAAACACCATAAATAAACTAACATGGAATTTTAAAATATGTAACCCACAAGAAGGCAAGAAAAGGGAAGCAGAAGAATAAAGACAGAGAGCAAACAAAACAAAAAATAAAATGGCAAACTTAAACTCCAACTTATGAATAATTACATTAAATAGCCTAAACATACCAGTTAAAAAAACAGATTGGCAGAATGGATAAAAACCATGATGTAGCAGTTTGGCAGTTTGATATAGTTATGAATTCCAAAAATAGATATTGGATTATGCTTGTAAACTGGCCTTGTGGAAAGAGGCAAAGCCTGAATCCTGGCAGTCATCAGCAGCTGTCTTGCTCCAACACGTGGCAATGGACTTTGGTGAGGGAAGAAACTTATGCTTTATGGCCTGGTAACTGTGGACTTCTACCCCAAATAAATACCCTTTATAAAAACCAACCCAGTCCTGATATTTTGCATCAGCACCCCTTTTGCTGACTAATACACATGATCCAACTATATGCTACTGTAGCAGTTTGGCAGTTTGATATAGTTATGAATTACAAAAATTGATATTGGATTATGCTTGTAAACTGGTCTGTTAATATGGGCATGATTGTTATGATTAGGGCATTGACTGGGCCATGTCAGTAGGGCATTGAGCTCCACCCCTTGGTGGGTGGGGAATCAAATATAAAAGGCATGGCAAAGGACAGAGTTGTAGTAGTTCTGATGTTGGAGTCTTGAGCTAGAGCCCTGGGAAGTAAGAGAGCTTGGTGGTGAGGAAGGAGAGAAGGCCCCAGGAAAAGACATGAGTCGTTCGCCTGAGAGTCTACAGCTGGCCTTGTGGAGAGAGGCAAAGCCTAGAGAGCCTCCTAGTCTACAGCT
>JAQZBX010049562.1:7629-19982 GCA_029593785.1 Cabassous unicinctus
TAAAAAAAAAAAAAAAGGTAGAAAAAACCCAGCAGGGACTTAGGGATTTGAGTGACAGCATGAAATGCACAAACATACATATAGGCATCCCAGAGGGAGAAGAGAAGGGAAAGGGGGCAGAAGGACTATTAGAGGAAATAATTCCTGAAAACTTCCCAACTCTATTGAAGGACATGAATGTACATGTCCAGGAAGTGCAGCACAACCCAGACAGTATAAATCCTAATAGGCCTACCCCAACACATATGCTTATCAAATTGTCCAATGCTCAAGACAAAGAAAGAATACTGAAAGCACCAAGAAAAAAGAGAACCATCACATACAAGGGAAGCTCAATAAGATTAAGTGCTGATTTCTCATCTGAAACCATGGAGGCAAGAAGGCAGTGGTATGCCACAGTTAAGGCATTAGAAGGAAAAACTTCCAGCCAAGAATTCTCCATCTAGCAAAGATGGCATTCAAAAATGAGGGAAAGTTCAAAATATTCACAGATAAACAGACACTAAAAGATCTTGTCAATAAGAAACTTACCCTTCACAAAATACTAAAGGGAGTTCTACAGTTTGAAAGCAAAAAAAGGAAAGAGTTGGAGGAGAGTGTAAGAATAAATTAAAGGATGAAAAGAGAAATAAAATAACAATATATGACATACATAACCTTAAAGAAAATATGACTAATATTCACATAATGGCATTGACAGTAATAACATTGAATATTAATGGATTAAACTCTCCAATCAAGAGACACGAATTGGCAGAATGGATAAGGAAATGTGTCCCATCTATATGCTGTCAATAAGAAACTCATCTTAGACCAAGGGATGCAAGGAGTCTGAAAGTGAATGGTTGCAAAACAATTTTACATACAAACAATAATCAGAAAAGGGCAGGTATAGCTATCCTATTACTGGACAAAATAGACTTTAAATGCAAAACTATTGTAAGAGACAAAGAAGGACACTACATATTAATAAAATGGGTAATCTATTAAGAAGAAAGAACAATCATAAATATTTATGTACCTAACCAGGGTGCCTCAAAATACCTGAGACATACATTGGGAAAACTAAGTGGAGAAATAGATGCCTCTACAATTATAGTAGGAGATTTTAATACACCATTATCACCATTTGACAGAACATCTCAAGAGAGGATCAGTAAAGAAACAGAGACCTTGAATAATAAATTATAGAACCTAGAACTAATCAGCATATTAAAAACATTACACCGAAATACAGCAGGATATACATCCTTCTCGAGTGCATATGGATCATGCTCCAGGATAGACCAGATGCTAGATCAAAGAACAATTCTCAATCAATTCAGAAACTTTGAAATTATATAAAGTAATTTCTCTGGCCACAATGGAATGAAGCTGGAAATCAGTAAGGGGCAGAGAAGCAGATTAGGCACAAAGTTATAGAAGTTAAACAACCCACTCTTAGACAATCATAGGATCAAGGGGGAAATTGCAAAAGAAATTAGTAACCACTTTGAAATGAAAGAAAATGACAACACAACCTATCAAAACCTATGGGATACAGTAAAAGCAGTGTTGAGAGGGAAATTCATAGCCATAAAATCCTACATTTAAAAAGAAGAAAGAGGTAAAATCAAAGATTTAACTGCACACCTGGAGGAATTAGAAAAAGAACAACAAATTAGCACCAAAGGAAGTAGAAAGAAGGAAATAACAAAGATTAGAGCAGATCCAAAATAAGAAAGCCCTAGAAAAAATAAGCCAAAATAAAACAAATAAACCAAAAAGTGGTTCTTTGAGAAGATTAATAAAATTGACCAACCATTAACTATACTAAAAAAGAAAAAAAGAGAGAAGGTACAAACAAATAAAATAAGAAATGAGGAAGGGGATAGTGCCATGGACACCACAGAAATAGGAAGATACTTCAATAAAGTACATGGCAAAAAGATGGATAATTTAGAGGAAAAGAACAAATTCCTAGAAACACAAAAGCAGCCTACATTGATGAAAGAAGAAATTGATGAACTCAACAGACCAATCACAAGTAATGAAATAGAATTAGTCATCAAAAACATCCCAACTAAGAAGAGTCCAGGACCAGATGGCTTCACAGGTGAATTCTACCAAACATTCAAAAAAGAAAAAATTCCAATCATGCTTAAACTCTTCCAAAACATAGACATAGAGGGAATATTGCCTAACTCATTCTATAATGCCAAAATCACCCTATTACCAAAGCCAAAGACACCCCAAGAAAGGAAAACTATAAACCTATCACTCTAATGAACTTAGATGCTAAAATCCTCAACATAATACTTGCTAATCATATTCAATAACACATCAAACAAATTATACACCATGACAAAGTGGGATTAATTCCTGGTATGCAATGATGGTTCAAAATATGAAAATCAGTCAATGTACTACACCACATAAAGAGAACGAACAAAAAAAAAATCATGTGATCATCTTTATAGATGAAGAAAAAGCATTTGACAAAATACAGCATCCTTTCCTGATTAAAAAAAAAAACAACTTGAAAATATAGGAATAGAAAGAAATTTCCTCAACGTGATAAAGGGTATTTATGAAAAACCCATATTCAATGGTGAAATCATAAAAGCTTTTCCTATAAAATCTGGAACAATAAAAGGATGCCCACTTTCACCACTCTTGTTCAACATTGTGTTAGAAGAACTGGCTCAAGCACTTAGGAAAGAAAATGTTATAAAATGCATGCAAATTGGAAAGGAAGAAGTAAAAATTTCATTATTTGCAGGTGACATAATCCTATACGTAGAAAGCCCTGAGAAATCTACAACAAAGCTCTAGAGATGATAAATGAGTTCAGGAAACTCCCAGGTTATAAGATCAATGTGCAAAAATCAGTAGCATTTCTTTACATCAATAATAAGCAACCTGAGGACGAAACCAAGAAATAAATCCCATTTACAATAGCAACTAAAAGAATCAAATATCTATGAATAAATTTAACTAAAGATGTAAATAGCTTGTACACAGAAAACTACATAACACTGTTAAAGGAAATCAAAGAAGACCTAGCTAAATGGAAGAATATTACCTGTTCAAGGATAGGAAGACTAAACATCATTAAGATGTCTATCCTACCCAAATGGATTTATAAATTTAATGCAATCCCAATAAAAATTTCCATAGAATTTTTTTGTGGCAAAACAACATGTTTAGTTTTAAAGGTATGTAAATACATGATTCTTTCACTTCTATGTACTTGTATTGAATTACAAACAAGATTAAGACAAAATTTTAACCTAGTGTGCTATGAAAAGAGCATAATATTTAGTTTTAAAAGCTATGTGAAATATATGCTTCATTCATTTTGCACTTTTTAAATTTTTTTTTTTAAAGATACTGAGATTACATAAATGTTACATAAAAAATATAGGGATTCCCATATGCCCCACTTGGAAAAGCTAACTTTCAAATTTATTTAGAAGGGCAAGAGGCCCTGAATAGCCAAAGAAATATTGAAAAAACAAAGTGAAATCAAAGGAATTATACTGCCTGACTTCAAAACATACAACAAAGCGACAATGGCCAAAACTGAATTGTATTGGCACAATAATAGACATACTGACCATTGAAACTGATTTGAGAATTCTGATAAAGATCCTCATATATACAGTCAAATGATATTCAACAAGGCTACCAAGTACATTCAATTGAGAAAGAATGGCCTCTTCAAAAACTGGTGCTTGGAGAGTTTGATATCCATATCCAAAAGAACGAGAGAGGATCACCATCTCATTCTTTATACAAAAATTAACACAAGATGGATCAAAGTTCTAAATAAAAAGCCAAGACCATAAAAATCTTGGAAGATAATGTAGGGAAGCATCTACAGGATCTTACATTAGGAGACGGTTTCATGATCTTTACAGCCAAATTACAAGCAATGAAAAAAAAATAGATAAATGAGGCCTTCTCAAAATTAAAAACTTTTGAACTTCAAAGGAGTTGGACAAGAAAGTGGAAAGGCAGCCTACTCAAAGGGAGAAAATATTTGGTAACCATATAAATGATAAGGGTCTAATATCCAGCATATGTAAATAAACACTACATCTCAAAAATAAAAGACAAACAGCCTGTTTAAAAATAGAGAAGAGATTTGAACAGACACTTCTCCAAAGAACAGAAGCAAATGGCTAAAAAGCACATGAAAAGATGCTCAACATCACTGGCTATTAGTGAAATGCAAATCAAAACTACAATTGGTTATTATCTTACATACATTAGATTGGCAGGTCTATGGGATTCCCATATGGCCAACTCCCCATACCTCCCACATTTTCCCACATCAAAAGCATGCTTTATCAATGTGATACATTCTTTGCAATTGATGAACACATTTTGGAGCATTGCCGCTAAGCATGGAATATACTTTATATTGTAGTTTACACTCTCTCCCAAACAATTCTGCAGGTTATGGTAAGATATATAATGTCCTGTATCTGTCATTGCACTGTCATTCAGGATGATTCCCAAGTCCTGAAAATGCCCACCTATTACAGCTGTATTCCCATCTCCCTGCCCTCAGAATCTCCAATGGTCACAGCCTCCACATCAATGATATAATTTCTCTCATTGGTAGAATCACAAGAAGTCTATAGAAGAATACTGATAAGTCTACTTTGGTCCATAGTTCATTCCCCAACCCTGAGGATTCAGGGATGGTGATGCCCACTCCACCTCTAATTGAGTGGGGACTTCAATACCACATGACTAATGAATGGGATTCTCTTGCTTTAAGTTGTAGACTCTCTCAGTTCCTCGGTAAGTTGGTTATGCATCATCTCCTTCTTGTTAGTTGTCCTTGGTGAGTTCTATGAACTGGAGAGTAGGTTTTGCAAGTCTGTTGATATTCAAGGCCCAGCTGGCACATGGACAGCCAAAATATTTAAGTCTCTTGGACATACACTTGCCAATTCTATTACTCATTATAGGTTCAAATAGAAGGGAGAGTGGAGTCATATGCAGGAAAATCACAACTGAGTCCAACTCTGTCACACTGGGAAGCATAATGCCAAAATAGGGCCCACTGGCAAGGCACCAAACTTGAGCTATCTACCATGATTGCAGTGTCTGGATGTCTCTAAAGCCCTCATGAGCCCTGGTTTTTGGGGAAGCATCTAATTGGACTGTCAATGAGATACTGCTGAGATGTCCATAAGCACGCTCACTTTGAAGTCTCATAGCTTTATAAACTCATTTGTCTTTACCTTTTCCCTATTTTGGTCAAGGTCTTATTCCAGTTGCATTGCTACTTGATTCTTGGTAGTAATCCCTCAGATCCAGGGAGGCTCATCACTGGGAGTCATGTCCCATGCTGGGGGCAAGTAATTGTATTTTTATGCTGAGTTCTGCATAGAGAGAGGCCATATTTGACCAAAAAGGAAGATCTCAGGAGATAATTCTTAGGGAACCTAAAATACTTGGCTAAGTTTCAATTTCAAGAGCAATGGTTTATAAATGCAGTCATCAATATCAAGGTCCCATTAATGGACCATCCTCCTTCAATAGTCATTGACCCTGTACTTAGTGGATTCTTGTTGTCCCATTAGAGAATGTGACAGATCTTCCTGGGATAGGAATTTCATATTCTTTGCATTATTGTGTGACTGTCCACACACTGTTACGATGCCCCATAAATGTTTGAACACAATTATATACCTTATATGTATGCCCACACCACCCTACACCAATGATTCTCCCCTGCCAGAGTTGTAACCCTTCCGTGATCCAAAACTTCTTCAAAAATGAAACCAAGAAAATAGTCAAATACAATTAATAAGAAAATGAAATCAAAATAACTTTAAGAATGAGAAATAAATAGAGAAATAAAATTTTAATTTGAATTTCTCAATCCATTAAATATATTTTATTTTTAGTTCTTTTTTTCTGAATTTCCTTGTATTTTATCTCTTGCATTTAAGCTTATCACTATTATTTCATTTTCCTATTAATTGTATTTGGTTATTATATGGGCTTCATCTTAAAGGAAGGTTTAGGTCACAGAAGGGTTACAATGAGGGCTGCAGAAGATCATTGGTGGGGGTGTCTGGGATGGGGGATTCATGGAAGTAAGTTCATCTGAGTATACATGAAAATTATATAAACTTGTTCAAATGATCGAGGGATGGGGCATGGCCATGGTGGATAGACAAACACTCAATAAGTGAGGAAATACTGAATTCCCAGCTGGGAGAGCTCTGCCACATTCTCCAAGGGAGCAACAACAGGCCCCCGAGTGCAGGGGCAGTGTCTGGCAAAAGAGGATGGCCCACTGTTGGGTTCTTATTATTGATGACTAGCCTTATGAGTCTAGGCTCTTGTAATTGAAACTTGGCCTACTGTTTTGGGGTGCCTAAGGGTTGCCACCTGAGAGCCTCCTTGTTGCTCAAATGTGGCCTCTCTCTAAGCCAAACTCAGCATATGAATGCATTACCTTCCCCCCCAACATGGGACATGACTCCCCGGAATGATTCTCCCTGGCAATGAGGGACTAATACTAAGTGCCAACTGGAAACACGACTGGAAGAAAAAAAAAATTTTAATAAAAGGGGGGAAATGTAAAGACAAATGAGTTCATGTGGCTAAGAGACTTCAAAGAGAGTCGGGAGGTCATCAAGGAGGTAACACTTATGCACACCTCAGTAGGATCTCATAAAACACCAAAGTGGATATCACCCCTCATAGAGGGACTCCTGAGGGCTCTGGAGACACCCATGTCCTATATAAGGGGAGATAGCCCCAGAGATTGATGCCTTGTCAATGGGCTCTACTTTGGAATCTGTTCTCCTGAGTGTGACAGAGTTGGACTCAAATAAGTCCTCCCTGCAAATGGTTCATCAGTCCCTTCTATTCAAACCTATATGTGAGGCTGGAGTTTGTTGGTGTATTTCCAGAGACTGGAGCCTCTAGCCTGCCTATGTGCCAGCTGTGCCTGGAATCTGGGTGGAGCTGCAACTCCTTCTCTACAGTTCAATGGACTCAGCCAAGTCACCTGGTGAGGAGACGACGATGATGGACAACAGTCATCCCAGGGAATGGAGAGAGCCTGCAGCCCTAGGCAGGATAATCCCATCCACCATATCCATGGGATATAAGCCCACTCTCACTGGGAGATGGAGTGGACATCACCTTTTCAGTACCCTCAGGATTGGGGGAAGAGCTATGGACTAGAGTGGACTCAATGTTATTCTGTTGTAGACATATTGGGATTCAAGCAATGAAAGAAATTATAACAGTGAGGTGAAGCCAGTGGCCACTAGACACTTTTGGGCAAGGAGGGAAATGGCAGTTGTAATGCAGGGGCTTTTTCAGGACTTGGGGGTTGTCCTAAGTGATGTTGTGGTGACAGATATAGACCATTTTAGAGCAGCATATACCATGCAGAACTGTGTGGGACAGAGTGTGACCTATGATGTGAACTGTGATCTATGCTTACTGGCAAAGCCCCAGGATGTGTATATTCATTGCAGGTGATGTGCCACACTAATGAAAGAGGTTTATGTGAGATGTTATGGGAGGTATGGGAGGTAGAGATCATGGGAATCCCTGTAATTTTTGTGTAACATCTATGTAATCTAAGCAACTTTTAAAAGTATATATCAAAAATAAAATTAAAAAAAATTTTTAAGTTAAAAAAAAATGAAACCCTTCCACACAAAAATAAAAAAAATAAATACATACTTGTAGGCTTCTTTTTCAAAAGAATAAAGCAGAACTATTTAAAGTACTTTAGAATACAAGTCTTACCATAAAAGAAAGATACTTAGAAAAGACTAAATTGTTAACTCTGAGCACCTGTTTTTTTCACAGTAACTCCCTATAGACCAGTTACTGAGAGATGCATGAAGTGTCATAAATTCCCATGAGCGTGAAAAACAGTGCCAAAGTACATGAGGTAAGATTGAAGCACCAGATAGGAAGTGGTTATCTTGATGGGGCACATTAAGAGAGTCACAGAGATGAGGGTACATGTCTGTTGAAGGCTGATGGATAAACCAGAAAGCAAAGATGTGTAACCTAGCAGTCGGAACCCAGTATCAAAGATATGGAGTTGTGGAATAGCACAGCTTCTTCATGGCTTATTCATGAATCATTAAGATTGAGGAAGAAGGAACCTGTGAATCTAGAGTGTCCTTCGAATCACTGCCCAGGAATTCAGAGCCCCATGGGGTTGAAATCAGATCTTGTCCCCAGGGTAAGCCTCTCAAACCCTGCCTCCCAAACTCCGTTGCTCTCTGTCCCACATCTTCATTGATGAACCATGCATTGGACCACTCAGCTGACAGCTCAGGTGCTTCTCTCTATCATTTCATCTGGAACATCCAGAGCCAGCTTCATTGTCAAGCTGCTCAGAAGGGACCACACTCTACAGTGCCATCTTGATATTCTTAATAATTTTCAATCATGAGACTCATCCTTTTCACCTGCATTGAGACCAACAAATTATGTAGATGATCCGGAGTACATTTTTAATTTATAGAAATTAGTCTGTTTATAAAAGTAACAGATGATTATTTTTGAATATTGAGAAAGTATAGATATGGCACATGAAGTAAATGAAAAATCATCTGACATTCCATATCCCAGAAATGAACCATTCTATTTTGTTATATGTATACTGAGCAGAGATGCACAGGTGAGAGTGTCTTTTACAGAATGCACCATAGTGAGCTTTCTATTGTTTTGCTGTGTTTAACACTCAGTTTTTTATTTTTGTATTGGTTCATCTACATTTTAGTCATTGAAGATCATTTTTAATGCTGGCCTCATGTTCCACTGTGTGCCTTTCCCACAATTTATTAATTCAGTTACTTTGAATATTGGATAATTTCCTGAGGATGGACATCCTCTCAGAGAGAGTACTGTGAATCATTTATGGTGGCCATAGGACTCATTCCTAGAGGAAAATTAGGCTTTTGATTAAATTGTTACACCTGTGTGTTCATGGCACATATGCACTTGGAGCAATTCCCAGCCTGCAATAAGACAGACCAGCACCTTCCTTCTGCCTAGCCATGGACTCAGGTGCACTTCAGCCAAAGAACTTGGGCTTCACTGAGGACAGTCCTGCAACAGCCCGCGCAGGCTTGCACTAAAGCCCACCAGCGCTCCCTGCCTGTTGGGGTATCTAGGGAGAAGCTTGAACCAGTATGGCTAATGAGGTCTCTGATATAGTGGATGGTATGTGATTGCTCTTTCGCTTCCTTCCAGGATGTTGGCATGGCCAGGCTGGTTCCATAGTCTGTTTGTAAGCAGACCACCCACACCTTGGCTCTGAGATGGCTGGCTTGGGAAATGTGGTGTCCTCACACAGGGATGTGATAGTCCCATCAGGCCCACTTTGTTTCACTGCTTGGGGATGGAGCACCACTTGGGAGCTTTCCAGCCAGCACCCTAGTGGCCCCCACCTATACCCTGTTAAACACAGTCATTGTCTTATGTTCAGGTGGGTGCAGGGCAAGGACTGTGGGGAGAGGAGGGCTTTGGGCAGAGCCTAGAAGATCCAGGTGGGCAATGGTGAGTCCAGAGTAGGTTGCTCAGAGTTGTGGAGATGGTGGATCACATGTGATTGAAAGATGGGTTAAAGCAGAATGTGTCTCAGTATTGGGAATGAGAGGCAAGTAGGAGTCAGGAAGGAGGTAAAGGCATGCTGAATAAGGAGAAAGAAAGAACAGGTAGATAAGATGAAAATGGAGAAGGTACAGATGAAAGGAGTTATGTTAGATAGGAGGAGGAGTGGACAGTGCCCTGTTCAGGCCAGGCACTGTTCCCTGGGTCCCCTTTTCTCCCCCTCCTCCTCCCCCACATCTTCAATTCCCCTCCCCAGGTCTCCCAGAGGCCCTGAGGCTAAGGGATGGACAGAGCTGCTGCTATGATGGGTGAATAGAGGTTTCCCACCCATCCTCAACTGGGAGGTGGGTTCTCCCCTGGGGTTTAGGGTCTTACAGGGGTGCAGGGTCTTCACTGAGGTGGGGACTTCTGGGGGCATGGGTTCTCCCTGGGGACTCAGTGCCTCCTCTGGGGAAGGGTATCCTCTTCATTGGACCTACTCTAGAATGGGATCTCTTCCTGGCTTAGTGTAACACCCCCTTGGAGTGCAGAGTCTCTTCTGATATATGAAGTGTCATACTCTGGGGTGTAGGGTCACAAGGAAACCACAGGACAGGCGGGAGGCTGTGGAATCTGCCCCTTATCTGAAGGGGAGGTGTGACAGAAAGGTTTTTCTCTACATGTCCTCCAGGTTCAAGTAGGGAACTTGCACTGCTGATGATGGGATGCATGGATACACACTAAGAATGGGGGTGACTGGAAGAGGCTCCTCTTTGTAGTCCTTCCAAGGGGTCCCTCTCTGGGATTCCTCCCTTGGCCCCTCTCTGGGGCTCCTCCCTAGAGTCAACACTGCTTGTCCTGGGCTCCCCACTGGGGCCTCTCCTTGGGGATCCTCCTACCATCCAGTGCAGACTAGGCCTGCCAAGTTTCCTATATTGATTGGGATGGTTGTTCAGAAAGGTTTCTAAAAGTCAGTAATATGGTTTCTTTCCTCATTGCATCCATGGGGATTGCAGGTGGTTCAGTGTGGAGGACAGCATATCCTAAGTGCACATGCTTCACTGTGCACATGGCTGAGCACTTCACCCTCATAGCCTAGTTACCCAGATTCAGGCCTGGGATCCCATTACAGACTACATTACATTTTTTAAAAAAAGAATTTATTGAAGGATATCATTCATATTTAAAAATACATAAACAATAAGTGTTCAGCAAACATTGTGATCTTACAAAACAAACATGCATAACATCATACAGGGTTCCCACACATCACACCCCCACAAATACCCCACATTGCTGTGAAACATCTGTTAACATTTCATGAAAGAGCACTGTCAAAATATTACTACTCACTATAGTCTGTATCTTCCTCCCCTATACATTTTTTTGAGGATTTATTCTTTTATTTACTTTTAGACATTTTAACTGCCCCCCCCCATTTTTACTGTTTCTGTATCCATTTGCTGGGCAACTCTGTGTCCATTTCCTGCCCTCTCTTCTCATCTTTCTCCTACTGTCTTCACTGGGATTCGATCCTCGGAACCTCCCATGTGGGACAGAGGTGTCCCACTGCCTGTGCCACCTTAGATCTTGTTTTTTTGGTGCATCTCATCTTGGCTCTCCCTTGTGTCACTCTCCTGTTATGTCATTATGTTGCTGCATGGCTCAAGGGGCCTGGTGGTGCAACCACTCCCTGTGCCTGGCAGCTCACCTGCATGTGGGCCTGATGGCACACCCACACTCACTGCCTGGCTGCTCACCCGCTCATGGGGCCTGGCAGCGCACCTGTGGATGGGGCCTGGCAGCTCACCTGCATGTGGGGCCTGATGGCTCACCTGCTTGCCGGGCCTGGCAGCTCACCCAAGCGTGGGGTATGGCGACACACCCACACACAGGTCCTGGTGGCCCACTCACCTGATATATTTTTCTTTTCTTTTTTAATTTTTACCGGAGGTCCCAAGGACCAAACTCAGGTCCCTCCATAGAGGAGATAGATGGCCAACCATTTGAGACACATCTGTCTTGCTCTTATCTCTTAAGGTTGCCCAGACATAACTAGTGTTACAGTCATTTCCCATACAGGGTGGTCATATAATAAATCAGGATTAGCTTATCACCAGCATTCCCAAAACCAGACTTAGGGAGAAAAACTAGATCCGGGGACACATGCATGGTTTCTAATATAGTGACTGTTTAGCCTACCCTGATTATCACAAAATCAGGACAGCAAGAATATTCACATCATACTGCATTACTTTTTATGGCTTAAAAGTATTCCATTGCATGTATATACCACATTTTATTTATTCATTCATCAGTTGATGGATACTTGGGTAGTTTCCAACATTTAGCAATGGAGATGTTTATTCATGAACTTTCCCCATGTTTTAATTTGGTTGTTTGTCTTTTTTCTAAGTTGAAAGTTTTATTTATATATATTCTGGATATTAAACCATTATGGGATATGTGGTTTCCTAACATTTTCTCCCATTGTGTAAGTTTTCATTTTACTGTCATGATAGTTTTTTTTAATTGTTTTTATTTTATATTTGATGATTTCCCATTTTATCTATTTTTTTCTTTCATTTCTTTTGCTTTGTATGTAAAGTCTCAGAAGCTATTGTAAAGTCTTAGAAACCATTGTCTAATGCCAGGCCCTGGAAATGTGTCTCTACATTTTCTCTGAGTTTGATAATTCTAACTCATATATTAAAGTTGTTGATCCATTTTGAGTTGACTTTTATATATCATGTGAGATAAGGATCCTCCTT